>JAFEMH010005538.1:0-137500 GCA_022495995.1 Adenophora triphylla var. japonica
GAAGGGTGAGTGATATATGTACAAAACCTCAGTCAGCAGGTTTAGTTGTGGAAAGCAGCAGAGGCCAAGGAGAAACAAGAGTTCTTCTAAAAGTATAAGTTTGTAATTACTGCAAGGAGAAGGGGCACTAGAAATCTAATTATCCCAAGAGGAAGATGAGTGAGCAGTTTGAGTCTGTTGTTGGTATAGTAGACAATTATGAGGAGAATTATGCCTTATTAACTGAAGAAGACAAAGGCATAAAAGATGCATTGATTCTTTATTCTTTTTATCACGTGTGCTCGTGCAAAGAATAGTTTGCAACATACAAGCACGTAAATGGTGTCGATATTTATATGACTAATGGTTATGTATGCAAGATGGCTTCCATGGGTTCCATTAGGGTATAAACTTCCGGTGGTAAGTTTTGTATGTTCAAAAAGGTTAGACATGTTCATGAAGTAACAAAAAACCTGATATCGCTTAGTCGGTTATAAAAGATGGTATACAGTTTTAAAAGTGAAGGTGAAGCAGTAAATGTCTGAAAGGGTTCAAACGAAATTCTGAAATAGATAAAACAAGGTTTCTTGTATATCATCCAAGGTTCTATGTTTTCTGACTCGAGTGCGAGCCATCGTACCACAAATGGTATGAAAAAGACACAGTTAAAGCCTTAAAGGACGCATGTTGTATGGCTTCAGGTGGGGTGGTTGACAAACATGCAAAGCAGCAAGTTATTATATGTGGAGTTAAATTGGGCAAGCCACAATCAGTGAGTCGACACACATAATCTGAATCTATTGAGGAGAAAGGGGAGATGACTCAAGTATCATATGATAGAGCAACACTAGTTTTGAATCTAAAAAGCAAAGAGAGAATCGAAGAAGAAGAGAAATTGGTCACTCCTGTTTAACCCACTGTCAAAATGTGCTGAAATCATAAAATTAATCACCCATAAAAGTAAAATTAATGGGTCGACCCTCCAACCCGCTTACTCGACTCGTTAATCACCCAAATTCATAAGCTAAACGGATTGTAATAAGTTTTACCCATCTCAACCCGCCAACCCATCTCATACCGGACTCGATCCGCGGCATAGCCTAAAATTAAGACATATCATGGTACTATTAAGTATTTAAGTGCTTTGAAAACCTAGTTAGCGATTTTATATGGAGAATATATATATTACGCATGATAGTGAGAGCCTACAAAATTTTTCTTCTGTATTATGATCTCTATCACATTTTTCTTTTGTTTTTTTCCGAAAAAAATGTTGTGTTTCTAAATAAAAAATAGGCCTAGTGTATTTTTTTTTTTTAATTTTACAAGTGATATACAAACGAGTAAAACACATTTTTTAAAAATGTTGACAAGTCAAATGCGATATTTATTATGAAAAGTAAGGAGTAGTAAATTGAGACCGCTAAAGAATAATTTTTAATTTTTTTAAAGGTGGAATTTGTAAAATACCATTGGGGACTTATTCTTTTCATCCATGCATGAACGTAATTTATACAGGAGTACAAGAGTTTCATCTAATATAAAAATCTAGAGGATACCACCGAGGGTTACCTAGCATCACCGGCCACCTCCAAGTAATATTTCCATGGGCCGGAAATAATATTCCTTGACCGGGGGAAAAGTTCAAGTAATAGAGGACACGATGAGCGGAATGAAGGTTTGGACTGTCATGGCTTGCTAAGAAACTGACTGAGCAATTTATCGGCAAATGTGATGTCTAGTCTTGTAACAAGTCAACAATATAGCCCAACATCAACCGTATTTTATTGTATACGAATAACATTGATGCTACGTAGAAAAATGTTGCATAGGAAACTGACCGGGATAGCGACGACATCCCGACCAAAAAAACACACTCCACGAGGTCCGATTTAATGTGGGACCTACAAGACAAATCACCGTTAGGGGTGGAGGGTCTTTCCCCAAAAAACCCTCCGGCGTGAGAATCATCAATCCTATTCATAACATATAGTATATCATATTTCTAGAGAGAGAGAGGAGAGAGAAAGCTTGTAATTTTAGACATACCTTAGCTTTATGGAGGGAGGGGGTATTTATATGACCCATAACCCATGACTCATCATTATCATCTTATCCTTACTTTCTGGCGTGTCGCGCGCTTGTCTGACATAGAGCGATCTTAATGAAGATTTCATTTTGATAAGGTCAAGGCTAAAATCTTGACATGTGGCACGCTCCGTACCTGGAGACATCAACTTGCTGCAAGACTCAACATCAGACATGCGGGAATTCATGCGGGAATACATGCGGGAATATCAACATACGAGAATATCAGACATGCATAGGCGAGAATATCAGCATATGCGAGAATACATGCATAGGCGGGAATCTCAGCATACATACGACAATATCAGACATACATAGGCGGGAATATCAGCATATGCGAGAATACATGCATAGGCAAGAATATCAGCATACATGCGACAATATCAGACATAGGCGGGAATATAGGCGAGAATATCAACATACACTACTAGAAACAGGGCATTTACCGACGAAATTTTATCGACGGACGTCGTCCGTCGGTATTACCGACGGAAAAAATTCATTTACCGACGGAAATTAAATTTTATTTGCCGGGAATTTTTTTTTTAAATTTCCGTTTCGTCCGTCGGTAATGGATTAAATTCCTTCGGTAATACCGACGGACTATGTCCGCCGGTAATACAGACGGACCTCGGTAATAAAGCCCTATAAATTGAAAATTTCTCCATTTACGCCTTCAGCTCGATTACAATTCGCAAACAAACGCCGAACCCTACCTGGTCTGAACAACGCCGTCGCCGAGTCTTTGCCATTCGCCGTCGCCGGTAAGTAATCTCTCTCACTCGCTTTCTCTCTCTCAATCGCTTTCTCTCTCTCACTCGCTTTCTCTCTCTCTCTCTCTCTCTCTCTCTCTCTCTCTCTCGCTCTCTCTCTCTCTCTCTCTCTCTCTCATTAGTCACAGGCGTAGTCCCCGTTCAGAATTGAAGTCGCCGTTGAGTATTGAATTAACTGGAAATCTACCTGGTCTAAACCAACGCTGTTAGAGCCTTTGCCAGGTAGTTCGCCGTCGCAGTTCTTGCCGGGCGAGGTAAGGTTTAAGGTTTCTGTTTTTATGTGTAATCTAGTATTATTTCTGTTGCAATCTTATTGAATTAACTGGAAATCTAGTGCTATTTCTGTTTTTATGTGTAAATATTATGTTAGTGACTTACTTCTAAATGTTTAAAATGTGTTATATTGAGAAACAAAAAATCATTTTTCTGGGAATGATGGCTGTGAATATTATCTATGCTCCGACTCCATTTCTAGTTTTTATGTGTTATAGATTAAATCCTTCTAAATTGCTCCTTTAAAGTAACTTTTAGTTTTTATGGTCATTTTATCTTGGGTGTGAATATTATCTATGCTCCGACTCCATTTCTAGTTTGTTTAATCTATTGATTGGAGTTGATTTCGACTTGAGAGAGATTTGAGTTCTTATTAAGTGATCAAATTGAAAGCAAATTATCATGTTATGTTCTTACGTTACTCTCTACGATTGATGATGTTAATGTTAGCACCAATTTTTCTGGGAATGATGGTTGTGTTGAACGGACATGAATCTCATCTGATGAGATCATATTACTCCCTCCGTCCCACCTCAATTGGTCCATTGAGGTGGGACACGGTTTTTAAGAAAAATTATTAAAGTGGGTAGAAATTAGAGGAGAGAGAATGTAAAAGTTAAATGTGTGGTAGGAAATAGGAGAGAGAATGTAAAAGTTAAAAATATTTAATAGGAGAGAGAATGAGTGAGAGGAATAGTAAGTTAAAGTGGGTATAATGAATTGTTTTTTATCGGCATCGCGGATGGTGATGTATGTCGCCTACGTTTGAGCGCCTGATATCAATCCTGGAACCCTAGATGTGTTGGGTTTCGAGGGTCCATGCGCAGCGGAAAATTGCAAATAACTCAAAAACCCGGAGCCCTAGGATCCGTTCTAGATGATTAATTAAGAGGAATGATTTAGAAATACCAACCTTGTGTGCTTTTGTCGTTGATAAACGTGACCCAACTCCAGATTGACGATCTTGTGAATCCTTGATGAACGATTGTTGAATCACGAACGGAAGATCTTGAAGAGCGAAGATCCTCTATGTGTATCCACGCGATGAACGAACCCTAGAACAATTCTAGGTGGATTGCTAGATCCCTCGATTGAAACTTTTTTCAATCTATGATGTATTATGGAATTAGTGTGATGATTTTCAATTCACAATTGAAAAACCTCTCAATTTTGTGTTTCTCTAAACTCAAAATTCGTGACTGGCTGCTAGGGTTGAAGAGGGATACTATTTATACATTATAAATATTATACCCTATTAAAAACCCTAAGCAAAAACGGTTTCAGCACACAGCGGACATGGGCGGTCGCCCACCAAGACATGGGCGGTCGCCCATGAGTCCAGAGCTTAATCCCATCATTCGAAACCTCATATGGGCAGTCGCTCACAAGGGCATGGACGGTCGCCCATGAGCACAGTTTCAAATCCCTTATTCGAAATCATACATGGGCGGTCGCCCACACGGGGCAGGGCGGTCGCCCATCAGTACAGTTACTGATGCACAATTTCGAACAACATGTGAGCGGTTGCCCATAACCATTGAGCGGTCGCCCAAGCCAACTATTGACTTATGGGCGGTCGCCCATGACATACTTGGGCGGTCGCCCACCACACCAGAATCCATAATTCCATTTTTGACAATTCGTTCGATGCGTGTGACCCCATAGGACTATATTATGTTGGCAATGAGTTCGATCACATCGAATCTCATAAGACATGAGCGGACTCTAGCAAGCCATCATGCCTACCCAAATAATATAATATCAAGTTCGTTTTTCCTACATAGAACATATCACAATCCCTTTGTCACACGATGTTATATTGAACATGAGTCATGGTCCACGTCAACTCATATTGTTCAATGCTTTCTCGTTACTAAGTAAATTGATTAATCGAATGATATTAATCACATTAATTCATTTGGGCATGGCCATGCACTACATCAATCTTACTTACGAGTGGCCTAGCAAACATCTCTCTTTACGAGGGACAAATTTCCATCTTGACTTATCATTCTTCCCAACAAGAATCATATCATGCCAATAATAGCCCTTATTGTTATCCGGTTAAAGACAACGTTAAACTATATCAAACATGATATTCATCGAGTGGAAGACGATGATAATCTCAGGTCAAAGGATATCAATGATATAACTATATGAGATTTAATTATGACATACGACCATGACATAAATCTCATAATGGGTCAAGTCCAGTACCTTGTTCTCTAACAAGTACCCATGAATCTAATGTGCATCTCCATGCATATAATCATCATATGATTATCCATTAGACTTCATACTAGTGCTTCATAAGTACTAGGGACACGATTATTAAAGTAAACATGCAAACACATATAATAATCAAAGTAATAATCTCATATATAAATGAAAATGACATTACAAATAGGTCTATCTCTATAGGCCTAGGGCACTAACACCTACAGTCTCCCACTTGCACTAGGCCCAATCATTCATGTATCTTATATCCATGGATCTAACATGACCATCATGTTTAGCTTGTGGCAAAGGCTTGGTGAGAGGGTCCGAAATGTTGTCATCCGTTGGTACCTTGCATATCTTGACGTCCTCCCTTTCACAGATTTCTCGAATGAGGTGGAAACGTCTCAAAATGTGTTTGGATCGTTGATGTGATCTTGGTTCTTTTGCTTGGGCAATAGCACCATTATTGTCACAATAAAGCTCTATCGGGTTAGTGATACTCGAAACGACTTCTAAGTCACTAACGAACTTCTTGATCCAAACCGCCTCCTTAGCCGCATCCGATGCTGCTATGTATTCGGCTTCGGTTGTAGAATCAGCAACAGTGCTTTGCTTGGAACTCTTCCAACAAACAGCACCTCCATTTAGCATAAACACGAAACCAGACTGCGATCTATAGTCATCTTTGTCGGTTTGGAAACTTGCATCTGTGTAACCCTTTACAACCAGATCATCTTCCATTCCTCCAAATACCAAGAATACATCATTAGTTCTTCTCAAGTACTTCAGGATATTCTTGACTTGCTATCCAATGGTTCTCACCGAGGATCGGCGGGTATCTACTCGTTGCGCTTAGAGCATACGAGACATCGTGTCTAGTACATAACATGGCATACATGATAGACCCAATTGCCGAAGCATATGGAATATCACTCATCCTCTTTCGCTCATCATTAGTCTTAGGACAATGAGTCTTGCTAAGAGTAATGCCATGTCCCATTGGCAAGTTCCCTCTCTTAGAATTTTCCATGCGGAATCTTCTAAGGACCTTGTCAATATATGTACTCTGACTCAAACCAATCATCCTTCTTGATCTATCTCTATAGATCTTGATACCAAGGATATAAGCCGCTTCACCCATATCTTTCATTGAGAAACATTTTCCTAACCAGGACTTGACAGTCTAAAGTGCAGGAACATTGTTTCCAATGAGCAAGATGTCATCGACATATAACACTAGAAATAGCACTATGCTCCCACTTATTTTCTTGTATACACAAGGCTCATCTTCGTTTTTGATGAAGCCAAACTCTTTGACTGATTCATCAAAACGTAGATTCCAGCTCCGGGAAGCTTGCTTCAATCCATAAATGGATCTCTGCAACTTACATACTTTATTAGAATTCTTTGGATCGACAAACCCTTGAAATTTGTATCATGTATACATCCTCAAGTAGGTTTCTGTTAAGAAACGCTGTTTTGACGTCCATTTGCCATATCTCATAGTCGTAATATGCGGCTATGGCAATTAGGATTCTAATAGACTTAAGCATTGCTACGGGTGAAAAGGTTTCATCATAGTCAATGCCATGAGTCTGCCTATACCCCTTATCAACAAGCCTACCCTTATAAGTATGTACCTTCCCATCCATGTCGGTTTTCTTTTTGAAAACCCACTTGCACCCTATGGTTTTTACACCTTCAGGTGGATCAATCAAGTTCCAAACTTGATTATCGTACATGGATTTGATCTCGGATTCCATGGCTCCTAGCCACTTGTCCGAATCAGGAGTGGACATCGCCTCTTGATAGGAAGTAGGTTCATCATTCTCAATGATTTCTACTTTGTTACTTTCCGTCATGAGAAATCCATATCTCTCAGGTTCGGATCGTATCCTATCCGATCTGCGAAGAACTTGTGTATCTTGAACCGGTTCCACAACTGCTTGTGAATTTGGTTCCGTCTCTACTATTGGTTCCTTGTCATTTTCGGGTTCTTGAATTTCTTCAAGATCAATTTTACTCCCACTAGTTTCTTTAGAGAGAAACTCTTTCTCTAGAAAGACACCATGTCAAGCAACAAACACTTTATTCTCGGATCGGTTGTAAAATTGATATCCTTTCGTTTCCTTAGGATAACCAACGAAAATACATTTATCAGATCTAGGTGCAAGCTTATTTTCAGAAACCAATTTCTTTACATAAGCTTCACAACCCCAAATCTTCATGAAAGATAAACTAGGTTTTCTTCCATGCCACATCTCATGTGGGGTTTTAGGAGCCGATTTAGTAGGGACCTTATTAAGTGTGAAAGCAGCTGTTTCCAGTGCATGTCCCCAAAAGGAAATAGGAAGGTTAACTTGACTCATCATTGATCGAACCATATCTAATAGAGTTCGATTTCTCCTCTCGGACACACCATTCCATTGTGGTGTTCCGGGTGGAGTAAGTTCTGAAACAATTCCACAACTTTTAAGATGATCGTCAAATTCTTGGCTCAAATACTCACCACCTCGATCGGATCGAAGTGTTTTAATAGTTTTGCCAAGTTGATTTTGTACTTCACTTTGAAATATTCTAAATATCTCAAATGCTTCACTTTTGTACTTCATTAGATAGACATAGCCATATCTAGATAAGTCATCAGTGAACGTTATGAAGTACCGAAATCCTCCCCTAGCAATGCTATTCATTGGTCCACATACATCAGTATGTATGAGAGCCAACAAATCACTAGCCCTTTCACTACTCTAATTAGTAAAAGGTGCTTTAGTCATCTTGCCCAATAAACAAGACTCACAAACATCATATGATTCATAATCATATGAGTCTAAATATCCATCTTTATGGAGTTTAGAGATGCGTTTCTCATTTATGTGCCCAAGACGGCAATGCCATTTATATGTGTCATTCACATTATTTGGTTTGGATTTCTTATTTACATGATAGATATTATCAACATTATTTTCAACATCCAAGGCATAAAGGCCATTAAAAGAATGAGCAATACAATAAAGCACATCATTCAAATAAATGGAAAATTTCTTATTCTCAATAAGAAAACGATAACCTTCATTGTCTAAACAAGAAATGGAAATAATGTTTCTGCTCAAATCCGGAACATAATAACAGTTATTCAAAACTAAAATTAATCCGCTAGGTAAAGTGACTTCGTAAGTCCCTACGGCCAATGCAGCAACTCTTGCTCCATTTCCAACCCGTAGATCTACTTCACCCTCTTTGAGCAACCTTCTATTCTTTAGTCCCTGCACATTTAGGCAAATGTGAGATCCACATCCGGTATCTAATACCCAAGAACTAGAAGTAGAAAGTAAAATATCTATCACATAGATACCTGAAGTCATGGCAATCTCATTGCCCTTCTTCTTCAGCCCTTCCTGATAAAGCTTGCAGTTACGCCTCCAATGCCCAGTTTCCTTGCAATGGTAGCATACCGCATCCTTTTGGGATTTGGGTTTAAGCTTCTCAACAACGGCAACCTTTGCCTCCGGTTTAGCAACTTTTGCTTTAACCTTGGGTTTGAACCCCTTTCCTTTATTCACCATCAACACTTGATTGGTTTTCTTGGAAATATTGTTCTCTGCATTCTTAAGCATCCCATGCAATTCAGACAGAGATTTATTCATCCCATTCATGTTATAATTCAAAACAAATTGATTATAACTTTCAGGGAGTGAATGCAATATCATATCCGTAGCCAGCTCTAACTGGATAGGATATCCAAGCCTCTCAAGATGTTCAAGGTGACCCTTCATTTTCAACACATGAGGCCCAACAGGTTGTCCTTCAATCATCTTGCATGAATGAAGAGCCTTCATAGTGTCAAACCTTTCCTGACGTGCTTGCAACTGGAACATTTCCTTCAAATGATTTCCCAAATCATAAGCTTCCATGTGTACAAGGTCCTTCTGAAGGGCCTTACACATGGTAGCAAGCATCAAGCAACCAACATCAATAGAATCATCCATATGTTTCTTATGTTGGTCCTTTTCAGCTTTAGTTGCATTAGCAGCAGGCTCGGGTGGAACGGGTCCATCGAGAATGTACAACTTTCTTTCCTGTTTGAGAACAATTCCCAAACTGCGGATCCAATCCACATAGTTGTTGCCATTCTCTTCTAACTTGTCCTTCTCAAGGACTGATCGCAGTGACAGATTTTGATTAGTGTTAACAGCCATTGATCTACAAAGATATGCAACAAATATGAACACATATAAGTACCAATTTCATTTAAGAGATTAATTAACGTATTTCACAAATACTCCCACTAAATTATATAACCTTCTTATACAATCATGCATAATATAATTTAATAGGCTAAGACCCAACTTTAATTTAATTTCAAGTCGGCTATGGCACGACTGCTCAAAATTAAACTAAAAAGGTAGATAACATTTATCAATCATATCAACATATGACTCTTAGATCCTTTATGAGATTATAGACATCTTATGTCACATGTTTCAATCCCATCTTATGCCTTAGGCCCAAAACTGTTTTGATAGCCTAATTGAGTTCAACCATTTTAAACGTATAGCAATCACCGTTTGCTCTTCTTGATCATACAAAGATAGAATTAATGTACCTCGCTGTGGCGTAGCCTACATAAAACTATCCGTGTACTCACAAGTGTTTAAACATGGGTGGCATAAACAAACTCAAATTTCAATGAAGGTTCAATTTTCATGTTTATCAATTAACATGGCAAGGTTGATTCATGAAAACTATATGAGCATAATTATGAACATGGAATGATGCAACACAAATCACATTTGATGTGTAATTACTAGTACGTGGCATCGTATCCAAAGTTATCCCACACTTCCCAGAAGTGCCTATGGGGAAGGTCTTGGCTTCCAGCCTATATACTAAGTAATACATCAAAACCCATATTATAGATTAATCACATTAATCACATAATTCAATTCATAATCATGGCATATCTACATATACAATTACTTCCATAAGCAAATCCCATATAACTTCATATTCTAAATCATATTCATCATGAAAATTCACATAATCATATTACATAATTATCATGATAATCTAATATAAACATCATGAACGGGGCTCTGATACCACTGTTGGGTTTCGAGGATCCATGCGCAGCGAAAAATTGCAAATAACTCGAAAACCCGGAGCCCTAGGATCCGTTCTAGATGATTAATTAAGAGGAATGATTTAGAAATACCAACCTTGTGTGCTTTTGTCGTTGATAAACGTGACCCAACTCCAGATTGACGATCTTGTGAATCCTTGATGAACGATTGTTGAATCACGAACGGAAGATCTTGAAGAGCGAAGATCCTCTATGTGTATCCACGCGATGAACGAACCCTAGAACAATTCTAGATGGATTGCTAGATCCCTCGATTGAAACTTCTTTCAATCTATGATGTATTATGGAATTGGTGTGATGATTTCAAATTCACAATTGAAAAACCTCTCAATTTTGTGTTTCTCTAAACTCAAAATTCGTGACTGGCTGCTAGGGTTGAAGAGGGATACTATTTATACATTATAAATATTATACCCTATTAAAAACCCTAAGCAAAAACGGTTTCAGCACACAGCGGACATGGGCGGTCGCCCACCAAGACATGGGCGGTCGCCCATGAGTCCATAGCTTAATCCCATCATTCGAAACCTCATATGGGCGGTCGCTCACAAGGGCATGGGCGGTCGCCCATGAGCACAGTTTCAAATCCCTTATTCGAAATCATACATGGGCGGTCGCCCACACGGGTGTGGCGACGCCCATCGCATACGATTCTTGATGCTGCACAATTTCGAACAACATGTGAGCGGTTGCCCATAACCATTGAGCGGTCGCCCAAGCCAACTATTGACTTATGGGCGGTCGCCCCATGACATCCCTTACGGGCGGTCGCCGCCACACCCGTAATCCATAATTCCATTTTTGACAATTCGTTTGATGCGTGTGACCCCATAGGACTATATTATGTTGGCAATGAGTTCGATCACATCGAACCTCATAAGACATGAGCGGACTCTAGCAAGCCATCATGCCTACCCAAATAATATAATATCAAGTTCGATTTCCTACATAGAACATATCACAATCCCTTTGTCACACGATGTTATATTGAACATGAGTCATGGTCTACGTCAACTCATATTGTTCAATGCTTTCTCGTTACTAAGTAAATTGATTAATCGAATGATATTAATCACATTAATTCATTCGGGCATGGCCATGCACTACATCAATCTTACTTACGAGTGGCCTAGCAAACATCTCTCTTTACGAGGGACAAATTTCCATCTTGACTTATCATTCTTCCCAACAAGAATCATATCATGCCAATAATAGCCCTTATTGTTATCCGGTTAAAGACAACGTTAAACTATATCAAACATGATATTCATCGAGTGGAAGACGATGATAATCTCAGGTCAAAGGATATCAATGATATAACTATATGAGATTTAATTATGACATACGACCATGACATAAATCTCATAATGGGTCAAGTCCAGTACCTTGTTCTCTAACAAGTACCCATGAATCTAATGTGCATCTCCATGCATATAATCATCATATGATTATCCATTAGACTTCATACTAGTGCTTCATAAGTACTAGGGACACGATTATTAAAGTAAACATGCAAACACATATAATAATCAAAGTAATAATCTCATATATAAATGAAAATGACATTACAAATAGGTCTATCTCTATAGGCCTAGGGCACTAACACCTACAAGATGCACCTTAGGTCGGATCACACTTTTTGATCAAGCAGTCAACTGTTTACTCTTAATTTGTATTAGATGGCTTATGTAAAGTCAAAGGGGGAGGGTTATTTTGGACACAAATATTGATGAGAATGAAAAATGGAAATTTCTATCTCTCCCAGTGATCAGTAAGTATTATTTAATTGTAAATGTCATATATTTAAATGTCAACTCATTATTTATATTATTTCTATGTTACATTTAAAAGCTATACATTGATTATATTGTCTTTTTATTTGTATATATATTGATATATTGTTTTTTAATTAATATCTTAATAGGTTTATACATGGTGGTTGTCGAGACCCTGGTTTGGGAATTTATTCAGTGGGTATACTTTTGAGGAATTTTATCCCACCCCAAAATCAATATCAAAAGATGTGTACGATATCTGGTATAGCCAGTTTCGGGTAAAATTACTCAATTCTCTTTCCTTTGTAAAGTTTGTAGACTAGTCCCCTGTTCATCTTTATGTTCTAATTTACGCTTAATAATTAATTAGCAACAACTATTTTAGTCCCTGTTTATTTAACTACTTTTACTATTTTTGTAGCACATATATTCATGCCCCGGATGCTTCGACGTTCAAATAGAGAAGGCTTTCAAGCAATTAGTTGCTAAGCGATACGCTGGTAAAGTATATGACATGAAAAAAAAAGTGGCTAAGGGATGGTTTGCCTCCAGCTAATTTCTCGAATAGTGCATGGAAGCAGTGGGAAGCCTATTGAAATAGTGAAAAATTTATAAAAAATTCAGAAATAGCAAAGAATAATAGAAACTCACAAGAGGGGCGGGGGAGTGTGCACACTGGAGGATCGATTAACTTCAGCAAAACTTGGTCCCGAATGGTAAACTTACTTAATTTACTATCCGTTTGTAAATTAAGCAATACTCTATTTGATTCATATATTGTTATTATTTGATGAAATTTTGAAGTTTAATTTTTTTTTATGTTAAGCGAAAGAAACACGGAAATGATCAGGCTGATACAGCTGCTGTGTTTATGGCTACGCATACTGCGGAGGCTCCTGATGGCTCAGGGCTACAATGGGTTAACCCTTATTACCAGGGCCTTTATGTAAGTGTTAATAGTATTTTGTATTAGTAAATTATAAATTATTTAGTTAAAGAAATATTATTTTCTACCATAGTGTATAATGTTTTTTTTCCCAGGAAGAGTATGATAGGCGTGCTCATGACGAGGCTATTGAAGAAGGAAGTATGGAGCCTGAGAGCACCGAGCGGCCTGCCTTTCATGAAAAGCTTTGGGCGGCCATTGTCCTCCGAGACAAGCAACCAAAGGGAGATCGCTTGACTGGATTCGGAGGACATGGTGCTGGGTATTTTAACATGCCATTCCGCAGCCCTACTACGCAGTAGTTTTCTTCTTCTTCCTCCGGCAGTCAGCATGTGGATCAAGAGGCGTTCGATGATCGGGTTCAGAGAGAGGTTCAAAGGCAAGTGGAGCAGATGCAGATCCAGATGCAGAGCCAGGTGCAGACCGAGGTGCAGACCCAGGTGTAGAGCATGTTGGAGGAACGTCTTCGGGAAGAGCGAGAACTTATGCAAAGCCAGTTTGAGCAGCGCATGCAACAATACTTGGCCACCATGAATTTGCAACCACACCAACCTAATAGCGGTAATGCCTCTTCCTCATCAGTCGGTCAATACCTTAGGCGAAGTGGTGGTAGCGGCAGCGACAGCGCTCGTGGCCGTGGAACTTGAATTTTATTGGACATGTAATCAAACAAACAAAACAAACATATGTAGTTTCCCTTTCCCCTTTCCCCTTTCCCACTTTTCCTTTCCCCTTTTTCCCTTTTTCCCTTTCCCCTTTCCCTTTCCCTTTCCCCTTTTCCCCTTTCCCTTTCCCCTTTCCCCTTTCCCCTTTCCTGTTTCGCTTTATTTGGATAATTGTTTGTTGGATACTAGTATTTTATTTGATGTTCAAGCGAAACAGGTTGTTTGTGTGTTGTTGGGATTTGTTTAAAACAGGTTGTTTGAACAGGTTACAGCCTTTTACAGGTGATTTAAAAATAAAACATAATTTTTTTAAAAAAATCTGGACAGATTACCGACGGAAATTTCCGTCGGTAAATAAATAATAATAAAAAAAATAATACCATTACCGACGGACGGGCAGCCGGTAATTTATTGTCATTACTGACGGACCCTAATCCGTCGGTAATTCTATATGATTTGCGACGGACAATCCGCCGGTAAATCTTACGATTTCCGACGGACATTTTCGTCGATAACTCTCCGGCATCGCTCCGGGAATCGGCCGGCGTACTTCCTTGCCGACGGACGGTTTCCGGCGGATATTTTGGTTTACCGACGGACTATACGCCGGAATTACCGTCGGAATTGGTCCGCCGGTATTACCAACCACTTTTTTCCGACGGAATTCGACGGACGAAATATGTCGGTAATGACCATTTACCGACGGAAATGGGAAATTACAAATTACCGACGGATATTTCCATCGGTAAATGGTCTGTTTCTAGTAGTGATATGCGCGGGAATTAAGACCAGAACCATAACTATAAACATGACTAGACCAATCATACGAGAGCCAAATTTTAACGAGATCCTTACAACATATGGGCCCATATAGACCATATTTGGTCTTGGGCCGGGTCAACATTTATAGGGCATAATATTTTGTTATGGTATATCATGCATGCTGCTTCATGTGTAGTCGGCTTGGTCTGCTGGCCAGCATTCCCGTTTCTTCCAAGATATCAAACATGTATTTCCGCAGACGGAGTACCAATCCATCTCGAGAACGAGCTACTTTGATACCTAAGATCTACTTGACACTAAATCCTTGACGCTGAATTTTGTTTTGAGGTAGTGGTGACATTCGTCATACGATGTTGTCATTTCAGCCTAGAGCTACATCATCAACGTAAACAAGTGTCGAGATGAACATATCACCCTTCTCAAGTATAAATAGAGAATGATCCGCTTTCGACTGACGAAATCTGAGATAAAAAAGCCTCGGTGAACTTTTTGTACCATGACAAACTTGAGTTTCCCCTTTATACGCAAATCCTTGTAGAATTCACATGTAAACATCCTTAGTTAGATCTCCTTGTAAGAACGTGTTGTTTACATCCAATTAGTGAGGTATCCAATTCTTCTTGGTTGCAACTGCAAGTAATGTTCGAATTGTGACTAGAAGTATCTAATTCTTATGTGGGTTGCGACTGTAAGCAACATTTAGACTGTGACTAGCTTGCCGCCAACGCACATATTATGTGAAAATCAATACCCTCTAGTTGGATGAAGCATTTGGAAACAAGACAGGACTTGTAATTTTCTATCTCACCCGGTTTGTATTTTATTTTATACACCCATTTTGAAACTATGACATGTATTTCAAGAGGAAGGTGTTCCAAATTCCACATTTCGTTGGCTTCAAAAGCTTGAATTTCATTCCGTGTTGCCTCGCACCATGCATGCTTTTTTTTGACTTATTGATGGAAGATTTTTGGCTCGTCATGATGTAAGACTTATGCTAAGAAAGACTTATTCGTATTAGAAAATCCTTTTTAAGATACAAAGTGAGATCATAGATCATCGAGGTTCCTAGATTGGATGTCGGTAGCAAATGGTCAATGGAGCTCGATTTCAAAATCGTGGAAGTGAATGGATTTATGATGAGCTTGGTCACTTTTGCTTGTATCATTTGGCACTCGTTCATTAATTTTATTTAGTTGAAAATTAGTATTATAATTGAGCTATTAGAGTCATTCTTAGTCTTATAGTTCAACCACAAGAGGAGGATGTGTATTTAACCAAAAGTTAGGGCGTGTGCTAGGAATTCGGACCCTGAGCGTTCATGAGACCCTTCGGATCTCATTCACTCAACCTGTACTATCCGTTCCTGATCCATTTCATCAAGGCCGATTCTCATAATTTAGAGGCCCTGTGCAAAGTTCAAAATGAGGCCCCAAAAACACTTACAAAAAATAAAATGCAAGAAAATATGTGAATTTTTTATCATAAATTTATCAATGGCTCCCTTTTATGATTGATTGAAAACTTCAATTCTTTTTTGCTTTTACGTTTTTCACATCCGGAATCTTGTTTCCTAATTCTAGAACTCATATCTTAAAATTATAAAGTATGAAAAGAACGAAAGAACCTGACAAAGAGATAAATCATGAATCTGCGACGGAGTAGTTTGAAGTCGAATTTTCTCTATTGCAGATGAAAGTGAATTTTGCTATTGTAGTAGCGAAAGAAAGTTTTGATATTCTATTGAGAGCTTGAAAAAGAGAATTTGTAGTTGTAAAAAAAAAAGACGTTGGAGAGGAGAAGAATACAACTACTGTTGATGGAGCCGAATGGAAGAGGAAGACGAGGAGCCGCGTTAAATGTCGTGGAATTAATAATTAATTCTATCAAAAAATTTGTTAAGATGTAAATAAAGAAGTAGATTTCTATTAGAATACTATATAATATGGTTTTTAATATACTACCTAATTTGACTCAAATAACCTAATTGGATGATTTTTATTTTTTTCAAATATAATACATATATATAATGGTTTTTTATTTTTTAATGGTGCCCCTCAAAATTATGAGGCCCGGAGTGAGCGCTCACCCCGCTCCTCCTAAAGGCCGGCCCTGCATTTCGTGGCTCATGAACTCTAGGAACCCACTCCCCTTCATGGCTATTCCTGCTCTCAGAACCGCATCCCTTGCGGGGATTACTAAGTGCAGTGAAGTGGTAGTATCGTAAATAAGTGAGTGCTGTGCAATAACGTAAGTGCTCACCTGTGTATTTTGTATGGAGCCTTTTACTGTATTTTGAAAATGAGCTGTACTTATATGGTATAAACGGTAAATACTAAATACAGAGAACGAAAAATACAGGGAACGAAATATTCCAATTTTTCCCTTCCGTCTCGTGTGTTTCTACACGATATTTTCTCCTTATACTGTGTATATTCACACGACACACTTCGCAGGAAAATTCCAATCGTTCACCCATGGACACTGCGAACGATATCATCATCAACAACGAAGCAGGTCTCCAATGGTTGATAGGTTCTCCCTTCGTCTCTCCTCACAAGCATATCCACCTTCAGTGCATTCACACCCACCCCTCCGACCCCTTTTCACCTGATTTCGTCAGAGAATCAATCAGGTAACCCTAACTCCCAATCATCTGATTCTTTGTTTGCCTGTGCGTTTGTGATTGATTTAGTAGAATTTTTTTCATGCAGATGATTTGAGGACACTTTTGTTGAAAGGGTTTGAAGTAATTGGAGCATTGATTGTTGGAAAAGGAGGTTCTGATTTCAAAGGGAATGTTAGTGACGCCATTGATGCGTCCCAAAGATAAGAGAGGAACTCTCTTTTCAGTTTATCTCGTGTAATCTCACACGAGAATAATCTCGTGTGATTTTACACGAGATTTATCTCCGTCCACCATTATAAGGGCCCTTTCATTTGATTGAATATTCAGGTTTTGGTAATCGGTTGTTTCGTGTTGATTATGATGATGGTTGTTGATGTTGTAATGGGTTTTGCCTAATTCTTCACTCATCTCGTATGGATCCACACGAGATGTGTCTCGTGTGGATATACACGAGATGTATATCGTGTGTATCCACACGAGATGTGTCTCGTGTGGATCCATACGAGACACATAAAACCCTAAATACCCTAAATAATTGCACATATTTGTAACTCAATTTCCATTTGGATTTTGAGGAAACTCATGTAGATGAAAAACATTTTAAATGTCATTTAGAATGTAGAAAAAAATTAAAAAAAAATAAACGAGGTAGCCGTATACCATTTTTGGCAAGATCGGGGACACATAAAACCCTAAACACCCTAAATAATGGCACATATTTGTAACTAAATCTCCATTTGGATTTTGAGTATAGTGATAGAGATTAAAAACACTTTAAATGTCATTTAGAATCTAGAAAAAAATAAAAAAAAATAAATGAGGTAGCCGTATACCATTTTTGGCAAGATCGGGACACATAAAACCCTAAAAACCTTAAATAATGGCAAATATTTGTAACTCAATCTCCATTTGAATTTTGAGGAAACTCATGTAGATGAAAAACACTTTAAATGTCACCTAGAATCTAGAAAAAAATTAAAAAAAATAAACGAGATAGCCGTATACCATTTTTGGCAAGAACGAGACACATAAAACCCTAAAAACCCTAAATAATTGCACATATTTGTAACTCAATTACCATTTGGATTTTGAGGAAACTCATGTAGATGGAAAACATTTTAAATATCATTTATAATGTAGAAAAAAATTAAAAAAAATAAACGAGGTAGTCCTATACCATTTTTGGCAAGATCGGGGACACATAAAACCCTAAACACCCTAAATAATGGCACATATTTGTAACTCAATCTCCATTTGGATTTTGAGTATAGTGATAGAGATGAAAAACACTTTAAATGTCACCTAGAATCTAGAAAAAAAATAAACGAGGTAGCCGTATACCATTTTTGGCAAGATCGGGACACATAAAACCCTAAAAACCCTAAATAATGGCAAATATTTGTAACTCAATCTCCATTTGGATTTTGAGAAAACTCATGTAGATGAAAAACACTTTAAATGTCACCTAGAATCTAGAAAAAAATTAAAAAAAAATAAACGAGGTAGCCGTATACCATTTTTGGCAAGATCGGGACACATAAAACCCTAAAAACCCTAAATAATGGCAAATATTTGTAACTCAATCTCCATTTGGATTTTGAGGAAACTCATGTAGATGAAAAACACTTTAAATGTAACCTAGAATCTAGAAAAAAATTAAAAAAAAATAAATGAGGTAGCCGTATACCATTTTTGGCAAGATCGGGACACATAAAACCCTAAAAACCCTAAATAATGGCAAATATTTGTAACTCAATCTCCATTTGGATTTTGAGGAAACTCATGTAGATGAAAAACACTTTAAATGTAACCTAGAATCTAGAAAAAAATTAAAAAAAAAATAAACGAGGTAGCCGTATACCATTTTTGGCAAGATCGGGACACATAAAACCCTAAAAACCCTAAATAATGGCACATATTTGTAACTCAATCTCCATTTGGATTTTGAGGAAACTCATGTAGATGAAAAACACTTTAAATGTCATTTAGAATGTAGAAAAAAATTAAAAAAAAATAAACGAGGTAGCCGTATATCATTTTTGGCAAGATCGGGGACACATAAAACCCTAAACACCCTAAATAATTGCACATATTTGTAACTCAATTTCCATTTGGATTTTGAGGAAACTCATGTAGATGAAAAACATTTTAAATGTCATTTAGAATGTAGAAAAAAATTAAAAAAAAATAAACGAGGTAGCCGTATACCATTTTTGGCAAGATCGGGGACACATAAAACCCTAAACACCCTAAATAATGGCACATATTTGTAACTAAATCTCCATTTGGATTTTGAGTATAGTGATAGAGATGAAAAACACTTTAAATGTCATTTAGAATCTAGAAAAAAATTAAAAAAAAATAAACGAGGTAGCCGTATACCATTTTTGGCAAGATCGGGACACATAAAACCCTAAAAACCCTAAATAATGGCACATATTTGTAACTCAATCTCCATTTGGATTTTGAGGAAACTCATGTAGATTAAAAACACTTTAAATTTCATTTAGAATGTATAAAAAAATTAAAAAAAAATAAACGAGGTAGCCGTATACCATTTTTGGCAAGATCGGGGACACATAAAACCCTAAACACCCTAAATAATGACACATATTTGTAACTCAATCTCCATTTGGATTTTGAGGAAACTCATGTAGATGAAAAACACTTTAAATGTTATTTAGAATCTAGAAAAAAATTAAAAAAAATAAACGAGGTAGCCGTATACCAATTTTTACAAGATCGGGACCCATGAAACCCTAAAAACCCTAAATAATGGCACATTTTTGTAACTCAATTTCCAAACAGGGATGCGCTTCTTGCACATGTACGGGAAATCGCGAGGCGTCGAAATATACACCTTGTTATACAGAACTCGAAGAATAGAATTGGAAATAAACTAGCTTATGCGATGATAATATGTCATTTTGGTGGATATCACAGGCCCGGAAGATCTAAGAATATAAAGAAGAGTAGTAGCAAGAAGAGAGAGTGTAGTTTTAAACTACATGCCAAAGAAAGGAGGGATGATGGGTTATGGGGTTATGTTGTAAGGAATGGTATACATAATCATGGCTTTCCTTTGTATCCAGAAGGTTTTCCTCTCGGGAAATTGACAGGTGCCGAATATGACGTTGTGTGTAGGGCAAGTGAATGTTCATTGCGTCCAAATGACATAGTTGCAATGTTAAAGATGAACGATGAGAAGAACGTGAGCACTCCGATGCACGTCCGCAATGCCATCACAAAATATAGAGAAAAAGAACGACAAGGAAGGACCCCGCTACAACAATTCCTTAAATTACTCGTAGATCATGAATATACATACTACACGAGGGAAGACGCTGAGAGTGGCATGATCGGCGATATATTCTTCTCTCACCCATTAGCAATGAAGATGCTAAACTGTTTTCCATATGTTGTACAAGGTGATCGCACTTACAACACCAACTGCTATGGACTCGTACTTCTTGCGCTTTGTAGGATTTACTTCCACCGGCATAATTTCACAATAGCGTATGAGTTCCTCAAGTATCGAGTGCGGATGATTACAAATGGGCATTGGACAATTTGCACGGCACAGTATACACCTCCCCCATTTGCCAACGCTTTTGTCACCGATCGTGAATTGGGTTTTATCGCCGCTCTCCGTACGCTTTTCCCGACACCGCACGCTTCTTGTGTCGGAGGCATATCGAAGTCAATGTTAGAAGGCATGGGTTGAGTCATACGGTATTTATTTATTTAATTATTTACTTATTTATTGATTTTCTTTGTTTATAATATATATAATTGCTTAAATTACAGTAGCGAGGATTTGGCGTAATCATTCATGAGGAGTTTCAATTATGCAATCTCACCCCTACCTCCGGCGAATGGGACGAACGTTGGCAAGGGCTTTGTGACCGCTTTCATATCTTATCCCGTATTATTGGATTACCTCCGCGATACATGGATTACTCCATACTCTCGAATATTCTCGTCCATGCACACGGATGTGTTACCACACTTTGGGACCCATACCACAAACAGGATCGAGGTGAGCATAACAGTCAAGAAGGCATTGGGGAGTGCTTCTTCTACTTTTGACACAATCTTCAAAAGGCTCATAAGATCTTCGATATCCAACTAAAAAATATCAAACAAGGTATGAATAGATCAAAGACCGTAACTCCAATTGATTTGAGGACCCGTAATCGTATCACAACATATTGACTAAAGTGTCAATGGAAGCCTTGCGCATTATCGACAAGAGCGGGGTCGACTTCGTAAAATCAAGCGGGGTCGTAATGGGGGTAATGTCATCACCGAGGATGCTCGCGGGTGTTACTACAGCGAACACATGGACTTCCATGTAGTTACGAGATTGCAAGGATAGAGGACTCGTGGGGACGGATTGAGCCGCCTCGATTCATGATTTTGGAAGAAGTTGGACATTGAAGTAGACAACCCTCCATCTCGAGCCTTCAATAAATAAAGACAATTTTCAAGCAATGTTGAATAAATTTGAGAAAGCACCCGAACCGGTAAGGAGAAAGTTATTCAAAACGATGGAAGAAGGGCTAAATCACCAAACAAGAGATGCTTACGAGCCAGATCATATTTCAAAGGCGAATAAACCCCGGACCGGAAGTTCCAGAGAACCGTCAGATTGGGAGCATACTAACAACTTTTTTCGAGTCCCCGTTACACCATCCTCGACTAGCAAAGGGTATAGATCTTCATTCATTTGTGGCTCACACCGTTGATTACGTTCTTGATGTATTTGATTTGCATGTTGATAGTATGAATGCTTCTCACTCTTTTCTTTGCCCTATTTCAGGTCTAGATCTGCATTCATTGCATCAACCCAAGCGAGTTCGGAGTCCACGCACAAATGGAAATCAGCTTTAGAACCCACACCATCTACCCCTGCTAGTACTCCTACGTCTCATCCACCACTAGCTGCTTCCGGTCGTGGGAGAGGACGGGGTCGAGGGCGAGGTCGAGGATGAGGACGGGATCAGGGTCAGGGTCGTGGAGAGGGAAATGGACAGCCCAATCAAACTAGTATATACAAATTTCTACGTATTTGACGTCTTTTCCACCTTTCATTATCCCATATATTGGAGGCATCACAGATGTGGCATCTGATGGACATTGTGGCTATAGAGCCGTAGCAGCACAGATATTCGGAGATGAGGAGATGTGGGCTCGAGTGCGCTCATACTGTTACCATGAGGTGCATGCTCGCCAAGACCTTTATCAAAGAGTTCTAACTTGGATAAATGTAGATGAACTCTTACGTAGGATTGCTTGTTATGTCCGCCGACGACGATACTTATTGGATGGACCTTCCGCATCTTGGGCACATCATTGCCACGAGGTATAATGTGGCGTTCATTTCGTACTCATTGGCTAGCGGCGGCACTTATGTCTTCCAAATGATCGTACTAAATAGAGTATGACCACCGATAAACACAGTTGTGGTGGGACAAGTGACAAACCATTTTATATTGGTATGATACTTAACTGTCTCATCTATATTTGTAATATTTAAGTGTCTTACTTAAATTAGTTGTATTTAACTGTTATTACTTTTGCAGCTGCACATGTCAGGCAATGATTACCCAATTCCACCACCACCGAACACTTGGAGGGAACACTGTGATCCAAGCGCAAGTCAACTGATCCTCCAATACCGAGATAGGGTAGCAGCATTTAATAAACTCTATGATCAGGATAACCATGCAAGAAGAGAAAGATTACGTAGGAGATAGTATATGTGTAATGGTTTTTGAATTATAAAGTTTGTATGAATGTTTGGATGTTTGAATTATATGATTATCCTTGTTAACACTTTTATTTCGTATACAATTTTTCATCGGTATGACTTTGGTGCTGGTGCTGTTGCTGTTGCTGTTGCTGATGTGTCTCGTGTATATCCACACGAGACACATCTCGTATGGATCCACACGAGACACATCTCGTGTGGATCCATACGAGATGTATCTCGTATGGATCCACACGAGATGTGTCTCGTGTGGATCCATATGAGACACATCAGCAACAGCAACAACACCAAGTAAACATCAGACCCAAATAAACAACAGCAACTGTGAGGACCCCGACCCGGAACCTACACGTGTCCCGAGCTGGAGCGTCCTCAAACTAACCCCAAATATCAAAAACTTTTTAAAAATCTTTATTTAAACTTCCAAAATAAATATAAGTATTATACCCATTTTCAAAATAAGTCTACACCTTTTCACAACGGGGAAATAATTGACTAACTTAGAAAGTAAGAAACGGTTTTAATTACAAAAGGGCCTCGGTTATAACATAAAGTAAAGATTTATAAATACAATTCCGCAAAAGAATTATACCAACGTACACTTTCTATACCAACCTATACATAACCCGACAATTCCCAAATACCACTTCTAAACTCCTTTCCGCCCTTACTTGGTCGGTCCACCTGTCTCGGAATCTAAAACAAGAAAGGGAGAGGGGTGAGAATAAATCTCAATGAGCTATTATGATATGCAAAGAAGATGCCAAACAAAGTGCAACACATAGCATGGTAGCACATAACACATTATAAAAGCGGTAAACACCTTACGTTACCTCATTTTACCTTTTTCCCGTCTCGAACAATAAGTCGTACAACGTGGGAGTAAAACTCCACTCTTTGGTGAATTGCCTCCAAGACATTCACCTCTTATAGGTCTCATGCCCCGTAGATCCATATAAGAAAGGATCCCTATATTAGAGTATCCCAAAATAATATCGTCCCTCCTTACAACGGTCGCCACAGCCCGTAAAGCTTTTTGGGTCAATACAGCCGTTAGCACAGCCCCACCCCGTGGCCACAGAGTGGGGAAGGGTCACCGGTATGATGTACCTTCAATCACTTATTGAACAAATCAATAATTGATTGGCATCCATCATACCCACCCGAACATAACACGCTCAAGCACATGATAGTTACTTGAGATAATCCACAAAACGGGATAATAATATAACAATACCAAATAATCCACAAAGGGGATAAACACCATGGCAACATGGTAAAATATACTCATGTTCAACCAACATCATAATGCAACATTTAAGTAATACACTATGCATAGTATCATCAACAAATATGAATGATAACAAATGAATCCACAATGGAATAACCATACAACTACATAGTAAACATATCCACACATTGGGATAACATAACAACTTGTCAAATATTCCACACTTGGGGAGCCACATAACACTTACCAAATAATCCACAAAGGGGATAAACAATATAGTCACATGGTAAAATAGAATATCTGGAAATGATCATTACATATTTAGTTTATAAAACCAATTCCATTTGAGAGATCACCTAAAAATACTCAATTTGGACTCTTGAACCATCCAATTTCGAGTCCGTATGAATTAACTATGATTTATTCAATTTCCACTCAACTTCTAACGTACAATACTACCTGCTGTAACCAAATCAGATTTTTGGGACATAAGGATAACTTCTTTAGCTATGAAACCATCACATTCAGAAAGTACTCAGAAAAACACCCAATTTAGACTCCAAGAACCATCCAATTCCGATTTAATATGATTAAGTTATGACCATCACAAAGATTGCTAAACGAATCCCGGTTCGTAATTGAAGTTAGGATTTCTGGGGTCTTGGGCGACTGCCCAAACCTCTTGGGCAACCGCCCAAGAGGGTTTTCAAGGAAATGTGAGTTTCTGCCAAGATGGGCGGCCGCTCAGCCCCTTGGGCGACCGCCCAAGCCTCCTCGCCAGCCCAAACTTAGGTTTTTAACCCCTTTAACCCTAGTTCTTCCTTCCCTCTACCATTGATTATTCAAGAACACCCAAGAACACCTTCATTTCACCAAATCCCAAACAAACATGTAAACTCCAAAACCAAGTAACCCTAGATTATTTATCACTACTATTTCTACCCATTTCAACCCTTTTAACTCATCATCATTGAACCCTAACTTCAACAAATTCAAATTCCATCAATTCCTTAAAAATCTAAATCAACTCCCATGAACCACTATCTTTTTAAGTCATTAATCCATTTTCTAACTCCAAGAAGATTTCCAAAGCATATAATAACAATCACAACACCAAGAACAACAATAGATAGATTATGAGCACATAGATGAAAGGAGGTCATAACAACTCACTTTAGGGTTTTAAATGTGGAAGGTTGATCTTTATATCTTGATGGACTCTCCTAGATGATCCCACTCCAAGGATGTTCTTCGACTTGGATTTGATGGGGAGGATTGCTTGGCTTCAGCACTTGTGCTTGGAGTTTCCATGGAGATAGGCTTTCACTAAGGTTCTCCCATGGAGAATGACAAGAAAGAAGATGAAGAAGAGTGAGGGAGGAGGTAAGAGGGAGTAGGGGAAAATGTGTTGAGGATGATTGAGGGGAGGGGGACCTGATGGAGGGTGTAAGAGAGGTGATGGGGAAGGCCACTTGGCAAGAGGAGGGAAGAGGGAAGGATTTTGGCCCCCATCAAATAATCCAAGGCTTTCACTTTATTTTTAAAATTAACCTTTACCCAAATAATTCATCCTACTCAATTAACCTCCTTGCACTATTTATCTTATTCCCATTTTTATTATCTCTCCAAGTTTCTTTATTTAATGTCTAATAGTTTCATAAAAGATTCTAAATTTACTTCTCACCCAATTTATCTTAATTTAAGAATTTAAAGACATAATTGAACACATAAGTTAACATAAATATTTGAAGCATATAATATAATATTTAAAATTTGTGCCTAGGGTTGGGGTCGTTACACTCACTCCTTAAAGAAAATTCGTCCCGAATTTGACTGTCACTTACCCTAAGGTTCAAATAGCAAAGGTTACCTTTCACACATTCTAACTTAACATTTTCAATTAGGCTTCTCAAAGGCATGATTCTACTATACATTTTCACAACTTAAATACTCTAAGACTTCAATTCCCAATCGCCTCATCAATGCTATGATTCTTTCCAAGATTCAAATTTCATTAATAATGATATAACAACTCAATACGCCGAGAATACCATACCATTATCGCTAACCCGAATTTTCACGACCTCAAAGAAAGTATATTAAATGAAAAGTATTATACCTTATGTTACCCACTACATTACGATATTACATTTAAAACTTCAATTACTCTATAAGCCGCTCCAAGTCGGTCTCTAAGCAAAATCACCAACCCTTTCTAAAACTTCAAATGGATCAACAAATTTTGGCGCCAATCTACCTTAGGCCTTGCTTCTCTAATCTCAACCCAACAAATTAGAGATCGATATTTTCTCCCCTAACAACGCCTCATACGGTTTTATCTCAAAGTTAGAATAATAACTGCTATCATACGCATCCAACCACTGGTAATCATACGACCTATCGACTACCAAAGTCCATTGTACATGCCCGTAGCATATCCTCAACAATACGTAATGATTCCTCAATTTTCACAAGGTTAAACTCAATAACATTCCTACATTCCAAAAGGACTTTCCCAAATGAGGTCTATCCAATCCATTTAATACTAGGGTTTATACAACTAAACGATCCCCTAACATATGTGAGGACTTGATCAAAGAATTGTATCACTTATAAACATATACAATGAGTGGAAAATACAATCAACTTTCTATAAAACAAAACAACATACTACTTTTTTACTTCCAAGGTAACTTAATCAAAAATTTTATAAATGTGATAATACTCTCAAGTTCAATCTAGAACTCTAAATATTTTAATTAATCTTCTAACGACAACATTCTATTATCACCATTCAATGTTCCAATTATGTTCGTGACTAGTGACAATTCAATATTCAAATTGAATGGTTGGCCGCCCACAACGGACCCGATCCAACTCCAAAACAAAACCGAGTCTATTGTGACCGACACAATAATAACCCCACATTTATCAAATCATTTCGACCAACACTTGAATACGCTAATCATTATAGGGAAACTAGATTGCCTTTTTTTACTTGCTTCGTACGTAACCATAACTTTAAAATAACATGTCTTTCGAAATTTTACAACATCTTTCGTAATTCTAAATGATAATATAAGAAGAGGTCCAAAGAGACCCGAATGGTTTACTTCTTTAAAACCGGCCCATACCAGCTTTTAATTAACTAAACCACTCGTAAATTTCAAAGGATTGATAAGCTAACAAAATAACTCGAGTGATTTAATTATCTACAACCGTCCCATACCAGGGTAGATAGTTAAATTACTCACGATTTTAATTTACACGAAAATGGTTTATCGACCTTATTAAATCAACTATCCCCGAAGGGCACAATTGCTTACACAGAGGTTCAATATATACTCCAAAGTTTTAAAACACCTTTAAAAGCTTTTTAACAAAATATTCTTGATTGACCTCTATTTATAGTGTAGCCACCACTCATACTATTTAGACTTAGTTAACTTCTCTCTAAGAAAACACAATCTCGCAATACTATTACTATCCCCGATAAATAACACTAAAACAAACATTAAGATTATAACTAGGTAAACCATCCTCAATTCAATAATTCCTCAAGTTGAAAGTTCAACACTTTTATTTAATTTGAGTCATCTATTCACCACCTTTGATATTGGTATTGTACTTTAACAACAACATATTGTAAAACATCTAGTTCCCAATCAAATACCATAATTTCTAAATCGAGAATATAATTGGAACTCACATAGATCAATCATTCCCGAATTTCAATTAAACATTACAAGATAATCTAACTTAACTCTCAATAACTATCAACAAACTCAAAATCCGTACAACGTTAATATCTTTCAAGCATCACACAAATCCCTCATATGATTCACGTAACTAAGTCGAACTATAGTATATAACCATCCTAAAGTATCCTCGTCTCCCAATAAGATTCATCCTCATTTTCTCAACTAATGATAATCAATTCTCAAAACAAACCCTATACCTATCTCACCAATTTCGAAGTTGACCCTATAAGTCACCAATAACTACGTCTATTATACTTCTTCACATTTACCCTATTTACCTCTCCATAGCTAGTACACAATCCATAAATCAAAACGGTCATACTAGATATAAATGTTGTCTTAAGTATATCCTTAAAGCAATTTTCCACCGAAATTGTAACACTCCGAAAATTCAACTAATAACCACGAGTATCCTACTAGTTTCTAAAATCATTCATACAAATCGTCAACAAGTGCTAACGAATACTTATTCTTCACAGCTACCTATTTAAGATTTCTATAACCCTCGATTAACCACCAAGTATCATCCTTTCTAAATATAGTACCTTATAGCAACTCAAAATCTCAAACATCCTGGTATGATATCTCGATGAAAACCTAATTTGAAACTCACACCGAAAACACCACTTAGTCAACTAATAGCACACAAGGCAAAGATATATTAATTCCATAAGATCTCGTACTCGCGATATTTATAACTCATATAATCCCACTGTAGACTATCACTTTCAATACTAGTCTCATATATCTAGTCTCCCACGAGACACCAATGTACGAATACTCACGCAAGTTACACAACCATAAATCACTCTTAATTAGACCATATACCTATCCTCAACTAAGAGTTCACAAATTCATTTACTACCGCATACATTGAGATAACTCAAGGTTCCTTTAAATCAAAGATAACACACAACCCAAATAATCTTCACATTCCTTAGGCCATACTTTCGACATTTATGCATATATGATAAAAATAGCAAATAATGACTCATCCGCCTCTACCACACACCTGAGGCAAATCAAACATAGATAAGGAGACTCGCTTCGCGACGCCCTCCTCAAACACAACAACTACTCAAATAATTCAGTTAACATAACGATGATTCACGGATAGGTAACTCGCCCAAATCCACCGGCAATACATGCCCACTTAATCACAATTACCAAGATAATTAAGGATGATTCGAGGTACGACCCCATCGGAGTAGAACCTCCAACACATAAGGCAACTCTTAGGCCAATTATGCAAATAAAAGATGAAGTGTAATGCCACGTGAGAACGAATGAACAGGATTTATAGAAGTATGAACCCTAACTCCCGAGACAGTAAAATACCTCAAATGATGGTGGAGGAATCTATCTTTCCATAACTCACCTTTCCTTGATTCCTTTGGTTGGTCATTATCCTTTTCTCGTTATATAACAATTTCCCGCATTAACCTCGACGTCGCTATCACACACTCACTCGCCTAGACTCTACCCGAGAACTCTAACCGAGCTGATAATAACCGCGAGGACCCCGACCCGGAACCTACACGTGTCCCGAGCCGGAGCGTCCTCAAACTAACCCCAAATATCAAAAACTTTTTAAAAATCTTTATTTAAACTTCCAAAATAAATATAAGTATTATACCCATTTTCAAAATAAGTCTACACCTTTTCACAACGGGAAAATAATTGACTAACTTAGAAAGTAAGAAACGGTTTTAATTACAAAAGGGCCTCGGTTATAACATAAAGTAAAGATTTATAAATACAATTCCGCAAAAGAATTATACCAACGTACACTTTCTATACCAACCTATACATAACCCGACAATTTCAAATACCACTTCTAAACTCCTTTCCGCCCTTACTTGGTCGGTCCACCTGTCTCAATCTAAAACAAGAAAGGGAGCAGGGGTGAGAATAAATCTCAATGAGCTATTATGATATGCAAGAAGATGCCAAACAAAGTGCAACACATAGCATGGTAGCACATAACACATTATAAAAGCGGTAAACACCTTACGTTACCTCATTTTACCTTTTTCCCCGTCTCGAACAATAAGTCGTACAACGTGGGAGTAAAACTCCACTCTTTCGTGAATTGCCTCCAAAGACATTCACCTCTTATAGGTCTCATGCCCTGCAGATCCATATAAGAAAGGATCCCTATATTAGAGTATCCCAAAATAATATCGTCCCTCCTTACAAACGGTCGCCACAGCTCGTAAAGCTTTTTGGGTCAATACAGCCATTATACGCCCCACCCCGTGGCCACAGAGTGGGGAAGGGTCACCGGTATGATGTACCTTCAATCACTTATGAACAAATCAATAATTGATTGGCATCCATCATACCCACCCGAACATAACACGCTCAAGCACATGATAGTTACTTGAGATAATCCACAAAACGGGATAATAATATAACAATACCAAATAATCCACAAAGGGGATAAACACCATGGCAACATACGGTAAAATATACTCATGTTCAACCAACATCATAATGCAACATTTAAGTAATACACTATGCATAGTATCATCAACAAATATGAATGATAACAAATGAATCCACAATGGAATAACCATACAACTACATAGTAAACATATCCACACATTGGGATAACATAACAACTTGTCAAATATTCCACACTTGGGGAGCCACATAACACTTACCAAATAATCCACAAAGGGGATAAACAATATAGTCACATGGTAAAATAGAATATCTGGAAATGATCATTACATATTTAGTTTATAAAACCAATTCCATTTGAGAGATCACCTAAAAATACTCAATTTGGACTCTTGAACCATCCAATTTCGAGTCCGTATGAATTAACTATGATTTATTCAATTTCCACTCAACTTCTAACGTACAATACTACCTCGCTGTAACCAAATCAGATTTTTGGGACATAAGGATAACTTCTTTAGCTATGAAACCATCACATTCAGAAAGTACTCAGAAAAACACCCAATTTAGACCCAAGAACCATCCAATTCCGATTTAATATGATTAAGTTATGACCATCACAAGATTGCTAAACGAATCCCGGTTCGAATTGAAGTTAGGATTTCTGGGGTCTTGGGCGACCGCCCAAACCTCTTGGGCGACCGCCCAAGAGGGTTTTCAAGGAAATGTGAGTTTCGCCAAGCATGGGCGGCCGCTCAGCCCCTTGGGCGACCGCCCAAGCCTCCCGCCAGCCCAAACTTAGGTTTTTAACCCCTTTAACCCTAGTTCTTCCTTCCCTCTACCATTGATTATTCAAGAACACCCAAGAACACCTTCATTTCACCAAATCCCAAACAAACATGTAAACTCCAAAACCAAGTAACCCTAGATTATTTATCACTACTATTTCTACCCATTTCAACCCTTTTAACTCATCATCATTGAACCCTAACTTCAACAAATTCAAATTCCATCAATTCCTTAAAAATCTAAATCAACTCCATGAACCACTATCTTTTTAAGTCATTAATCCATTTTCTAACTCCAAGAAGATTTCCAAAGCATATAATAACAATCACAACACCAAGAACAACAATAGATAGATTATGAGCACATAGATGAAAGGAGGTCATAACAACTCACTTTAGGGTTTTAAATGTGGAAGGTTGATCTTTATATCTTGATGGACTTCCTCTAGATGATCCCACTCCAAGGATGTTCTTCGACTTGGATTTGATGGAGGATTGCTTGCTTCAACACTTGTGCTTGGAGTTTCCATGGAGATAGTCTTTCACTAAGGTTCTCCCATGGAGAATGACAAGAAAGAAGATGAAGAAGAGTGAGGGAGGAGGTAAGAGGGAGTAGGGGAAAATGTGTTGAGAATGATTGAGGGGGAGGGGGACCGGATGGAGGGTGTAAGAGAGGTGATGGGGAAGGCCACTTGGCAAGAGGAGGGAAGAGGGGAAGGATTTTGGCCCCCATCAAATAATCCAAGGCTTTCACTTTATTTTTAAAATTAACATTTACCCAAATAATTCATCCTACTCAATTAACCTCCTTGCACTATTTATCTTATTCCCATTTTTATTATCTCTCCAAGTTTCTTTATTTAATGTCTAATAGTTTCATAAAAGATTCTAAATTTACTTCTCACCCAATTTATCTTAATTTAAGAATTTAAAGACATAATTGAACACATAAGTTAACATAAATATTTGAAGCATATAATATAATATTTAAAATTTGTGCCTAGGGTTGGGGTCGTTACACTCACTCCTTAAAGAAAATTCGTCCCGAATTTGACTGTCACTTACCCTAAGGTTCAAATAGCAAAGGTTACCTTTCACACATTCTAACTTAACATTTTCAATTAGGCTTCTCAAAGGCATGATTCTACTATACATTTTCACAACTTAAATACTCTAAGACTTCAATTCCCAATCGGCCTCATCAATGCTATGATTCTTTCCAAGATTCAAATTTCATTAATAATGATATAACAACTCAATACGCCGAGAATACCATACCATTATCGCTAACCCGAATTTTCACGACCTCAAAGAAAGTATATTAAATGAAAAGTATTATACCTTATGTTACCCACTACATTACGATATTACATTTAAAACTTCAATTACTCTATAAGTCGCTCCAAGTCGCCTATAAGCAAAATCACCAACCCTTTCTAAAACTTCAAATGGATCAACAAATTTTGGCGCCAATCTACCTTAGGCCTTGCTTCTCTAATCTCAACCCAACAAATTAGAGATCGATATTTTCTCCCTAACAACGCCTCATACGGTTTTATCTCAAAGTTAGAATAATAATCTGCTATCATACGCATCCAACCACCGGTAATCATACGACCTATCGACTACCAAAGTCCATTGTACATGCCCGTAGCATATCCTCAACAATACGTAATGATTCCTCAATTTTCACAAGGTTAAACTCAATAACATTCCTACATTCCAAAAGGACTTTCCCAAATGAGGTCTATCCAATCCATTTAATACTAGGGGTTTATACAACTAAACGATCCCCTAACATATGTGAGGACTTGATCAAAGAATTGTATCACTTATAAACATATACAATGAGTGGAAAATACAATCAACTTTCTATAAACAAAACAACATACTACTTTTTACTTCCAAGGTAACTTAATCAAAAATTTTATAGTGATAATACTCTCAAGTTCAATCTAGAACTCTAAATATTTTAATTAATCTTCTAACGACAACATTCTATTATCACCATTCAATGTTCCAATTATGTTCAGACTAGTGACAATTCAATATTCAAATTGAATGGTTGGCCGCCCACAACGGAGCCGATCCAACTCCAAAACAAAACCGAGTCTATTGTGACCGACACAATAATAACCCCACATTTATCAAATCATTTCTTGGACCAACACTTGAATACGCTAATCATTATAGGGAAACTAGATTGCCTTTTACTTGCTTCAGTACGAACCATAACTTTAAAATAACATGTCTTTCGAAATTTTACAACATCTTTCGTAATTCTAAATGATAATATAAGAAGAGGTCCAGAAAAGAGACCCGAATGGTTTTACTTCTTTAAAACCGGCCCATTACCAGCTTTAATTAACTAAACCACTCGTAAATTTCAAAGGATTGATAAGCTAACAAAATAACTCGAGTGATTTAATTATCTACAACCGTCCCATACCAAAGTGGTAGATAGTTAAATTACTCATAGATTTTAATTTACACGAAAATGGTTTACTGACCTTATTAAATCAACTATCCCCGAAGGGCACAATTGCTTACACAGAGGTTCAATATATACTCCAAAGTTTTAAAACACCTTTAAAACAGTTTTTAACAAAATATTCTTGATTGACCTCTATTTATAGTGTAGCCACCACTCATACTATTTAGACTTAGTTAACTTCTCTCTAAGAAAACACAATCTCGCAATACTATTACTATCCCCGATAAATAACACTAAAACAATCATTAAGATTATAACTAGGTAAACCATCCTCAATTCAATAATTCCTCAAGTTGAAAGTTCAACACTTTTATTTAATTTGAGTCATCTATTCACCACCTTTGATATTGGTATTGTACTTTAACAACAACATATTGTAAAACATCTAGTTCCCAATCAAATACCATAATTTCTAAATCGTAGAATATAATTGGAACTCACATAGATCAATCATTCCCGAATTTCAATTAAACATTACAAGATAATCTAACTTAACTCTCAATAACTATCAACAAACTCAAAATCCGTACAACGTTAATATCTTTCAAGCATCACACAAATCCCTCATATGATTCACGTAACTAAGTCGAACTATAGTATATAACCATCCTAAAGTATCCTGTCTCCCAATAAGATTCATCCTCATTTTCTCAACTAATGATAATCAATTCTCAAAACAAACCCTATACCTATCTCACCAATTTCTGAAGTTGACCCTATAAGTCACCAATAACTACGTCTATTATACTTCTTCACATTTACCCTATTTACCTCTCCATAGCTAGTACACAATCCATAAATCAAAACGGTCATACTAGATATAAATGTTGTCTTAAGTATATCCTTAAAGCAATTTTCCACTGAAATTGTAACACTCCGAAAATTCAACTAATAACCATTGAGTATCCTACTAGTTTCTAAAATCATTCATACAAATCGTCAACAAGTGCTAACGAATACTTATTCTTCACAGTTACCTATTTAAGATTTCTATAACCCTTGATTAACCACCAAGTATCATCCTTTCTAAATATAGTACCTTATAGCAACTCAAAATCTCAACATCCTGGTATGATATCTGATGAAAACCTAATTTGAAACTCACACCGAAAACACCACTTAGTCAACTAATAGCACACAAGGCAAAGATATATTAATTCCATAAGATCTCGTACTCGCGATATTTATAACTCATATAATCCCACTTAGACTATCACTTTCAATACTAGTCTCATATATCTAGTCTCCCCACGAGACACCAATGTACGAATACTCACGCAAGTTACACAACCATAAATCACTCTTAATTAGACCATATACCTATCCTCAACTAAGAGTTCACAAATTCATTTACTACCGTACATGAGATAACTCAAGGTTCCTTTAAATCAAAGATAACACACAACCCAAATAATCTTCACATTCCTTAGGCCATACTTTCGACATTTATGCATATATGATAAAAATAGCAAATAATGACTCATCCGCCTCTACCACACACGGAGGCAAATCAAACATAGATAAGGAGACTCGCTTCTTGCGACGGTCCTCCTCAAACACAACAACTACTCAAATAATTCAGGTTAACATAACGATGATTCACGGATAGGTAACTCGCCCAAATCCACCGGCAATACATGCCCACTTAATCACAATTACCAAGATAATTAAGGATGATTCGAGGTACGACCCCATCGGAGTAGAACCTCCAAACACATAAGGCAACTCTTAGGCCAATTATGCAAATAAAAGATGAAGTGTAATGCCACGTGAGAACGAATGAACGAGGATTTATAGAAGTATGAACGCTAACTCCTGAGACAGGTAAAATACCTCAAATGGTGGTGGAGGAATCTATCTTTCCATAACTCACCTTTCCTTGATTCCTTTGGTTGGTCATTATCCTTTTCTGTTATATAACAATTTCCTGCATTAACCCTCGACGTCAGTTATCACACACTCTCACTCAGCTAGACTCTACCCGAGAACTCTAACCGAGCTTTGATACCAACTGTGAGGACCCCGACCCGGAACCTACACGTGTCCCGAGCTGGAGCGTCCTCAAACTAACCCCAAATATCAAAAACTTTTTAAAAATCTTTATTTAAACTTCCAAAATAAATATAAGTATTATACCCATTTTCAAAATAAGTCTACACCTTTTCACAACGGGGAAATAATTGACTAACTTAGAAAGTAAGAAACGGTTTTAATTACAAAAGGGCCTCGGTTATAACATAAAGTAAAGATTTATAAATACAATTCCGCAAAAGAATTATACCAACGTACACTTTCTATACCAACCTATACATAACCCGACAATTTCCAAATACCACTTCTAAACTCCTTTCCGCCCTTACTTGGTCGGTCCACCTGTCTCGGAATCTAAAACAAGAAGGGAGAGGGGTGAGAATAAATCTCAATGAGCTATTATGATATGCAAAGAAGATGCCAAACAAAGTGCAACACATAGCATGGTAGCACATAACACATTATAAAAGCGGTAAACACCTTACGTTACCTCATTTTACCTTTTTCCCGTCTGAACAATAAGTCGTACAACGTGGGAGTAAAACTCCACTCTTTGGTGAATTGCCTCCAGCACATTCACCTCTTATAGGTCTCATGCCCCGAGAGATCCATATAAGAAAGGATCCCTATATTAGAGTATCCCAAAATAATATCGTCCCTCCTTACAACGGTCGCCACAGCCTGTAAAGCTTTTTGGGTCAATACGGTCGTTAGCACGGCCCCACCCCGTGGCCACAGAGTGGGGAAGGGTCACCGGTATGATGTACCTTCAATCACTTATTGAACAAATCAATAATTGATTGGCATCCATCATACCCACCCGAACATAACACGCTCGAGCACATGATAGTTACTTGAGATAATCCACAAAACGGGATAATAATATAACAATACCAAATAATCCACAAAGGGGATAAACACCATGGCAACATGGTAAAATATACTATGTTCAACCAACATCATAATGCAACATTTAAGTAATACACTATGACATAGTATCATCAACAAATATGAATGATAACAAATGAATCCACAATGGAATAACCATACAACTACATAGTAAACATATCCACACATTGGGATAACATAACAACTTGTCAAATATTCCACACTTGGGGAGCCACATAACACTTACCAAATAATCCACAAAGGGGATAAACAATATAGTCACATGGTAAAATAGAATATCTGGAAATGATCATTACATATTTAGTTTATAAAACCAATTCCATTTGAGAGATCACCTAAAAATACTCAATTTGGACTCTTGAACCATCCAATTTCGAGTCCGTATGAATTAACTATGATTTATTCAATTTCCACTCAACTTCTAACGTACAATACTACCTGCTGTAACCAAATCAGATTTTTGGGACATAAGGATAACTTCTTTAGCTATGAAACCATCACATTCAGAAAGTACTCAGAAAAACACCCAATTTAGACCCAAGAACCATCCAATTCCGATTTAATATGATTAAGTTATGACCATCACAAGATTGCTAAACGAATCCTGGTTCAGAATTGAAGTTAGGATTTCTGGGGTCTTGGGCGACCGCCCAAACCTCTTGGGCGACCGCCCAAGAGGGTTTTCAAGGAAATGTGAGTTTACGCCGGCATGGGCGGCCGCTCGGCCCCCTTGGGCGACCGCCCAAGCCTCTGCCACCCCAAACTTAGGTTTTTAACCCCTTTAACCCTAGTTCTTCCTTCCCTCTACCATTGATTATTCAAGAACACCCAAGAACACCTTCATTTCACCAAATCCCAAACAAACATGTAAACTCCAAAACCAAGTAACCCTAGATTATTTATCACTACTATTTCTACCCATTTCAACCCTTTTAACTCATCATCATTGAACCCTAACTTCAACAAATTCAAATTCCATCAATTCCTTAAAAATCTAAATCAACTCCCATGAACCACTATCTTTTTAAGTCATTAATCCATTTTCTAACTCCAAGAAGATTTCCAAAGCATATAATAACAATCACAACACCAAGAACAACAATAGATAGATTATGAGCACATAGATGAAAGGAGGTCATAACAACTCACTTTAGGGTTTTAAATGTGGAAGGTTGATCTTTATATCTTGATGGACTCTCTAGATGATCCCACTCCAAGGATGTTCTTTGGACTTGGATTTGATGGAGGATTGCTTGGCTTCAACACTTGTGCTTGGAGTTTCCATGGAGATAGTCTTTCACTAAGGTTCTCCCATGGAGAATGACAAGAAAGAAGATGAAGAAGAGTGAGGGAGGAGGTAAGAGGGAGGAGGGGAAAATGGGTTGAGAATGATTGAGGGAGGGGGACCAGGATGGAGGGTGTAAGAGAGGTGATGGGGAAGGCCACTTGGCAAGAGGAGGGAAGAGGGAAGGATTTTGGCCCCCCATCAAATAATCCAAGGCTTTCACTTTATTTTTAAAATTAACATTTACCCAAATAATTCATCCTACTCAATTAACCTCCTTGCACTATTTATCTTATTCCCATTTTTATTATCTCTCCAAGTTTCTTTATTTAATGTCTAATAGTTTCATAAAAGATTCTAAATTTACTTCTCACCCAATTTATCTTAATTTAAGAATTTAAAGACATAATTGAACACATAAGTTAACATAAATATTTGAAGCATATAATATAATATTTAAAATTTGTGCCTAGGGTTGGGGTCGTTACAGCAACAACAATACAATCAGACACAACAGCAACACCAAATAAACAACAGCAACAAATCCATAACTCCATATTCAGTACTACAAATCCATAACTCCATAAACAACAACAATACAATCAGTATACCATTACAACAACAACTATCCATTTCCTACAGAAAATAAATCCAACTCCATAATCAGTACTACAAATATACCAAAACTCCATAATCAATAATACATAAATGCGACCTCCTACATAAGACGCCCTAAACCCTCGTGTGCCCGTCTAAGTATATCTCTCGGCGTCCTGGGAGCCTCGCATCCGTCACTAATGGAAGTATGAGATCTGCGATCGCCGCAACCCCAGCCGCGGTGGAACATCAACTGGGGGAGGTGGGGGAGGTGGAATGTCAACGGGTGGATCGTGTATCGGATTAGATATCCGAACATGACTCCTAGCCAGAAACCACTCCATATAATCACCAGTCACGGGAGAAAATGTAGAATCTAGTGGTGGCCCCCATCGGGGAACGGGCCTGAAGTCATGCATGTCGTACTCCACCCACGCGTCCCAAAAATCATCTCCGTCACCATACTCCTTTTGGTATCCATTATGACCCTTTGACAAAATGCATCTCGTGGGAGTCACGGGGGGCCGTCTGGGGATCCTCTGCTGGTACCCGAACTGCCTGGTAACACGATCAGGCATGTACGCCTCAGTGATGTCACAAAAGCGTATAACCCCCCCTGAAGTGTGAAACCGGCAGAATCGAGTCCGCTCCGATACCATAAGGAGTCCAAACAACCTGTGAGTAGACTTTGTTAGGCAGAGTCTACATAATAACGGAGTGAGTGTAACAATTTGAAACAGTTTTAATATGAATAACTCACCCTATCAACATGCATCCTGTCAAGAGTGAGGCGATACTGCACTAGATGATCTAATCCCTCCCAGTGTATCGGCACGTGACCATCTACGGGCTCTCGCGCCCCCGCCACCGGTCGGGTCGAAAGTCGCCGGAAATCAGGAAGTACTCGTATATCCACCCCGAGATGTATGTAAAAAAGTCTTAAATAATAATCAAATGCAACATGTAATTACAGAGGGGGAGTCGACGAGTAAAAAGAAAATGAGTAGAGTAAGATGTACCTCTAGCAGTGTCGCACAACCACCCATCTGCTTGCATCCTGGATGCGGACGCCTTCCCCAACTCTCGGTATAAATATGCCAATGTAGCCGATCCCCGGGAGAGAGTGGGGAGTCTCTCAAGATCCATGCATGAGAAAGGTAGGTTGAGGGCACCTTATCTGACTCTTGTCCATGAACATCGTGGAACCCAAGAGGTGCGGGATATACGCAGCTCGCCGGGCATCGGTCATGCGCCCTATACGGGAAGAAAAGAGACGCAGGACATCCTTGATAAGTACCCGGTCCGCCTAAAACGAAGTGTCTAGTGATGCCCAGGATAGGTCGCACTGGATCCGGATATCGAATAGGTGCACCTACACAGTGATACTGTAAATTGAAGATGAAATAACACATTTTAGTACAAGAGATGAATGTAGATAGTATAGTCTTGAAATTGATAATATATAACAACATACCAGGATATGAAATACGTCGTGTAACGTAATGGTCATCTCCCCACGGCATATGGAACGAGTTAGTCTCGGGAGACCACCGTTCCAAAAATGCCGTCATCGCCGCATGATTAGGCCTCGAATGGTGGCATCGTGCACCGCCGGATGCCCGATGCATCAACGAGGGTCGCCCGGGCTCTATCGCAGCCTCCGGATCATCACGCTTGAATCATTTATTCCAAACAAAAAATATAATCAATACTCGAGATCGAGAAAAGTACGAGATGTATAATTAATGGAATATTTAGAGTGTGCCAAACAACTTCAAGATTTTAATAAATTCACATAAATGATTATCTTACTTTTGCAGATGCAGCAGTCTCGTATGAAAAGTCACCACTGACTCACTAGTGGCGTCCCTCCAAATCTCTCGAGCTCTGTGATCACCAAAGCCGTATATAAGTGAAACATTCTCTGGGCCGCCACCTGGGTCACTCTGAATCTGCCATGATGGTGGCTCCTCCCCACCCGCACCCTGCCTCCTCCGTCCCTGCCCTCTAGCCACATCCCTCCCCCTCCCCCTCCCATGCCTCAAAGGTCTAACATCATGTACCTCCTCCTCCTCCTCCTCCTCATCATCATCATCATCATCATCATCATCATCATCATCATCATCCCCACCCTCCTGCTCCGCCTCCTCATCCCCCTCACCACTATCATCAGAATCAGAAGATCCATCATCATCTCCTACATCCTCCTCATTACTATCATCAGAATCAGAAGATGCCTCATCATCTCCTACATCCTCCTCAATCTCATGCTCAAACCCAGTATCAGGATGCTCAGGCTGCAAAGTCCTATCATGATCATCTCCTACATCCTGCTCAATACCAAGCTCAGACCCACGCACGATAGTCCTATCATGTATCATTTTGCTGCGTTTATCTACCTTAGGTGCCGTCTCGGCCTTCCTCTTTCTATTGGACGCGGTCATACGTTCACGTGCCTACAAAAAAAACAAATAAGAGACAATAAATTAGCTATTTAGCATTTATAACTGAATACGAACGATGTAAAGAAAAAGAGTGGACACTGGGCACAACTCGTGTGAACTCACACGAGATACATCTCGTGTGAGTTCACACGAGATGCATCTCTCCAGTTTGGTTAATATCAAAGAAAGAAAAATTACACGAGATGCATAAAAAGAAAGAAAAATGAACAATGTAAAGAAAAAGACGTCGAAATCAATTGAAGCAACCAGTTCATGAAAGACGTCCAAATCAATTGAAGCAATCAAACAAAAATTAGACATTGGGAATGTAAAATTAGGTTTAAATTACGTTCAAATTGCATTACCTTCTTTACAGGCACGATGGTAGAAGCGGAGGCGGCGGCGATGGCAGTGGTTGTAGCGGCGGCGGAAGCTCCAGCAGGGACGGCCGGAATTTTAACCCGAGCCATGGCGAACGAACGGCGGCGATGGCAGTCAGTCGTGTGCGTACTTGAGAGAGAGAGAGAGAGCGCGAGGGAGACAAAAGTGCTCGAGCTTTGAATTTGAAATGAAAAAAAAAAATTAATATAAATGGATAATTTCGTCAATTGTTAGCGACCGTGTATATTTGGGCCGTGTATATAACTATATCCGGTATAAACGTTAGAAAAAAGGACCCCCTGTAACGATCTATAACTCGCGCTTCCCCATCCCCTTTGAAACGAAAACCCTAAACCTAAACCCCTTTCGGTTCCAACATTTCTCCTTCTCAACGGAGCCATCATCTCACCACAATCGCAACAACCATGGCGGAGCTGAAGCTCTCAGAAAGTCGAGACCTTACCCGGATAGAGCGCATAGGGGCCCACTCCCACATCCGGGGTCTAGGTCTCGACTCCGTCCTTGAGCCCCGCGAAGTCTCTGAGGGTATGGTTGGCCAGACCGCCGCCCGAAAGGCTGCCGGCGTCATCGTTCAGATGGTCAAGGAGGGTAAAATCGCAGGCCGCGCTGTTCTTCTCGCTGGTCAGCCAGGCACTGGTAAGACTGCCATTGCCATGGGCATGGCCAAGTCAATTGGCTTAGAGACCCCATTTGCTATGTTAGCCGGAAGCGAACTCTTCTCCCTCGAGATGTCAAAGACTGAAGCCCTAATGCAAGCTTTCCGGAAGGCTATTGGTGTCAGAATTAAGGAGGAAACCGAGGTAATTGAAGGTGAAGTTGTGGAAATTCAAATTGACCGTCCCGCAGTGTCAGGTGCAGCCTCAAAAACTGGGAAGTTGACATTGAAGACTACTGAAATGGAGACGGTTTATGATTTGGGGGCGAAGATGATTGAGTCTTTGGCTAAGGATAAGGTCCAGAGTGGTGATGTGATTGCTATTGATAAGGCGTCGGGGAAGATCACGAAGCTTGGAAGGTCGTTTTCTAGGTCTAGGGATTATGATGCCATGGGTCCGCAGACTAAGTTTGTGCAATGTCCTGATGGAGAGTTGCAGAAACGGAAAGAGGTTGTGCATTGTGTCACTCTTCATGAGATTGATGTTATAAACAGCAGGTATGTACAACATCAGCTGTCTACAATTTTATATGATTCAGATGTTCATTTGTTTTCATACTGTTTGACTGGTGTTTTATTAATTAGATTTTTATATCTTGCCGTGAAAATACAATATAAAAATGTCATAGGTAATCTGCATTGCCTCTCCGGTTCTTTTAGTTTTTGTACCATTACGTGGCTGCTGAATCATGATTTTTTATGATCTTTGCCAATTTGATTCTTCCTTGCGGCATTTTGCTTGCTCAATGGTTGTTGTCTATTTGCAATTGAGATGAGGTTGCCACTGATCCGAATAGCACGGCGAGTCTTGATTTCAGTACGTTTTAAGATTTTGTAAGCACCCAGTAGGACCTTCAAGAATCGTGTAGCATACTTTTCTTTATGGCTACTTTACCTAATTACTAAGGATCTAAGGTTAAAAAAACACACTTATGCTCTGGACTAAAATTCTTGCCTTTTTCGCAAGAACTGACTCCAACATGGTGGGAGTTTATGCTTTGTTTCTTACAGGACTCATGCTTTCTTTTCAACTTCATTATCGCCGATTGCATCACTCTTCTAGTCTGTGTTCAGACAGTACCCATTTAAATTGATCTATTTATCTAATTTAGAGGGCATTCCTTCTGATCCTTGAAAAAGCAACTTTTCTGATATTAATTCTTCCCATACCAATCCAGTTGCATTACGGCACAGCACTCCATGTATATTTCACTTTCTAGTCTGATTGTTCAATCTATATCCATATTTGTGCTTGTGTTCTTACTCTTTGTATGGTAAGTTTAGAAAATGTAAACATTTGTGAGTGTTGTTGTTTGTTGGGCTTATTTATAAAATCCATGTTCCTGTTGTAACAGGATCCCACTTTGTTTAGGACAAGAAGCATTAACTCAAGACTAAGTCAATAGTCATGAATTATTTTAGTTGGGGGATTAAAGCTATGGGTACCCTATTGCATCAATATTGTTGAAATGATTTTTGTCTCTTGTTTGTCAAAGTTACAATTTCTGATGAATTGTTGACAGTTATTATTGATTGGTCTTTATTCCCTTCAAGATAGGGATATTTTGAATTGCACTTATGTAACCAGTAGCTATGTGGGAGATGAGAAAAGATTGGGGTGCAGCTGGAAACAGAAAGTAAAAGAAGATGCAAAGTGAAATAGTAATTTTGAGACACGAGAGTATAATTCAGGAATATTTGAAGAAAAGAACCAATGCAAGTTTAATTCTTGCCTAAAGTTTTGGAACTGAATCCTTTTTGTCTATTTGTGCTTGTGTTTGAGGTTAGCAAAGTTAGAGGAGTGCATATATTGGGGATCAAATCAGAGGTAAGTAGAAGGTTTATGAAGCCATTTGGAGTCGAGTTTTTGTAATAGCCAACGGGGTACTTGATATATGGGAGAGATTATCATGTATATTATCAATATCATTCGTCCAGAATAAGAGAGTGGTGTATGTCCTTTATTTATGTTCAATGATTTTACCTCATGCTTCAGCGTTTTTTTTTTTTTTTTTGAATAATTTCTTTGTTTCTTTAAAATGTAGACAAACCCATGAACAACTTTCTAGGAAAATATTTTTAGATTTCTTCTCTGTGGATGATGACAGTTTAACCTTACTTTTCAATTCTAAATCTTAGGACACAGGGGTTTCTGGCTCTCTTCACAGGCGATACTGGTGAAATCCGTGCTGAAGTTAGAGAACAAATTGACACGAAGGTAGCAGAGTGGAGGGAGGAAGGGAAGGCAGAGATGGTGCCAGGTGTCCTCTTCATTGATGAAGTGCACATGCTCGACATCGAGTGCTTTTCATTCCTAAACCGTGCCCTGGAAAATGACATGGCACCAATACTTGTCGTTGCTACAAACAGAGGAATCACCACAATCCGAGGCACAAACTACAAATCCCCACACGGAATTCCTATTGACTTCCTTGACCGTCTTCTCATCATCTCTACACAACCATACACAGAAGAAGATATACGCAAGATTCTTGATATAAGATGCCAAGAAGAAGATGTGGATATGTCGGAAGATGCGAAAGTTCTACTGACAAAGATTGGAGTTGATACATCACTCAGGTACGCCATCCACCTCATCACTTCAGCTGCATTAGCTTGCCATAAGCGGAAGGGAAATGCTGTGGAGATGGAAGATATTAGCAGAGTTTACAACTTGTTTTGGGATGTGAAGAGATCCACACAATATTTGATGGAATATCAGAGTCAGTACATGTTCAATGAAGTGCCAATGGGAGGAGGAGGAGGAGATACTGATGGAGAAGAAGTCAATGCCATGATTTCATGAAAATGTACCTAGTTGGATATTGAACTTAGTTGTTTTTGATAATTGTGTTAAAACTGCAGTGTTCTAAAGACCCCGCCTAAGGGCCTAGGCCTCGCCTAGTTCTAAGCCTCGCCTAGGTCCCGACTAATCCCGACTAGTCCCCGCCTAGGCGCTAGGTGACTCTAGCGTCCGCCTAGCGCTTTTTAAAACCTTGGTTAAAAGGTCAAGTATTTGGCACTGTCATGCTCACTGTTACTGCAAATTAGGCTTTGAGTAGTATCTATGTAAATGTAGGATACAATTTTTTTTTATTTATCTAAATAAAGTGTCATTTTCAAAATTGTTAGGTTATAACTGGAGTTGGCCAAAACGGCTACCCCGGCCCGGAAGGAAGAGGCCTGTCCAAGAAACGGGCAAAAAGCCTCCTTGTCCGTCTGTGAAACAGGCTAAGCCCGTCCCGCCCCACTTATGCCGTCCTAGCTCGCCCGTTTGGTCTGGATCAAATGATCCACGGGCTAAACGGGTTTCAGCCCATTTTTTTTTAAAAACAGAAATAGCTTGATAAAATAACATAAATTATGATTTAGAATTTAATAAGCTACTTTATAAAAAATATAAGACCAGTTAGTCCTAAATAATTTATTTATTTTATGCATATAATAAAATAAGAGTTAGTATAACAAATAATAATTTATACCTTTTTTAGAAAATAATTTAGTTTAAATAATATTTATTTGTTAATAAATAACATATATTCCTTTGTAATAAATAAATTAAATGAAGTAATCAATTTAATAATGGGGCAATTACAAAATCGTCCCTCATTCTTACAAAAATGACCACCTATAACACATATTTTCGAAAACGACCACCAGTTTCTCTCTTTATAGATACACATACGTGTAATAGCTGTTGCTTTCTCTCTCCCCTCCCTTGTTATTTCCCTTCGATACTTTAAAATGAAATGTTTTAATATTCAAAAGTCAAAAAAAAAAAAAAATCGAGATCACCGTTTTGTTCGTATCGTTAATACGAATCAAACTATTAGCATCAACATATAATCTGAATCAAATTTCTGAAGTTCACGATTATTACAAGTTCAAATTTGTTTTTCACAGTTGTTCAAATAACAACTAAAAGAAGTTCGCAGTTAATTTAGTTAAGTTCATAATTTTTACATGAAAATGTCTTCTATTTTACTTAATTCACTACTGTTTTAGCTAAGTTCACAATTGTTTTTAGTCTTTTATGGTCTCTAGTTTTGTTTTTTTGTTTTTTTTTTTTTTTATGAAATTAACAAAAACAATTGTGAATTTAACTAAAAACAACTGTGAACTTAACAAATATGTCAAATAATCATATAAAATGCAATAATATAGGAAATAAAATACTAAAACAACTGTGAACTTAACAAATATGTCAAATAATTTCATAAAGTTGCAAAAATAGAGGTAATAAGATAAAAAAAAACAATTGTAAAGTTAACTAAAAACAACTGTGAATGATGGATGTGGTTTTACCCATCCAAAAGATATATTTCCTAGCTTATTTGGTGCTCGAAACCTTGAGAATTTAATGTATTTTCTAGTGTTTTGAAAGTACAGGGGTTGAAGTGCAATTATTGAGAAAATGGAGGATTGGAGCGTACTTTGGAAGCTTTTGGATCAAATTGCAATTTTGGAAAATTTGGGACTAAACGGAAATTACGAAGTTCAAAGGACCAAAGTGGAAATATTAGAAAATTCAGGGACTAAATTGGAAATATGGAATTTTTGGACGAATTTAATTTATAAAAATTCGTGGGATTAAATGAAAAATAAAATCCTAAGAAGCGAAGTGCAAAAGAATTTTTTATAGTGGATAAAGTGCGACTGCAAAATAGCGAGACGGAACGAATAGCAAATGGTACAAAACAATAAACAATGGCTGCACAAATTGCACAAATTCAAGGACAAATTCAAGGATGGTCGGCCAAAGCAAGGCTGTTGGATGGGCCGGCCAGTTGGGCCAAGTTTGGCCTGGGCGTGGGCAAGGCATGGGCAAGGCGCATAGAAGCATTTGGCCGAGAAACCTCTGTTCTGCTGGGCGCTGCGTGGGCCAAGTTGGGCGACCGCCCACCAATCTTTTCAGCAACGGATATAATTCCGTCACAAATAAGGAAAACATGATTTACAGCAGATTTTGACAGAATCAGTGACGGATTTCGAGGGATTTCCTACTTGGACTAGGATTTTGACCCTAATTTGTTTTCAAAAAGGATTTCCACCTCCCTCCTCCTATATAAACAACCCTAGACTAGTTTTTTTTTATTATCTTTGAATCTTTTGATTATTATTATTCTCTCTTTATATTTTCTTTCTCCAAAATATATTGCAATTCCTTTGTACAAGATTGAAGGTTTTAATTCAAGGTTTGAGGTAGTTATTTTAATGGCCCTTCGAGGCTAAATTCTTTAGTTTGCGGATTGGTAGTAGCATATATTTGATCTTTATGCTAAGGTTTTAATTCTTCCCATCTCTTTTTCGTTCTTGTTCTTTTCAACATTCTTAATCATTGTTCTTGAGATCAATTGTGTTGACCTAGCGGTATACTTTTGACCTCTTGAATTTATTTGGATGCAAACCATTGCACTTGCGTGGATGAATTGTAATTTGACCATTGTTGAGAAGAATAGATTCAATTGAGGACCTACCGGAAATCACACGAATCTAGGTTCTATTGTTCTTAAGTTTTTAATTGAAATTCTTGAATGTTTATATTGACCTACCGGAATATATAAACAAGATAGAATTAGGAGGTTTTTAATGTTCTTATTGATCTACCGGAATATATGAACATCTTAACCCTAGGTTTTTGTGAACGAACCCAAGAATGAGATTGAGTTATTTCTTTACATGATTTAAATAGCATAAAGTGATAATATGTTGTGAATCTAATCCGTGAACTATTTCATAATCTTTGAATTATTTCCTTGTTTTGTTATTTTATTTGCTTAATTAGTTTTTGTTAATTAGTTTTAATAATAAAATTAAAACCAAAAACCCCCTTTTTGTTTCTTGTCACACTAATTAAACTAATTTGTTCAACACTCAAATCTCTGTGGATTCGACCCTTGCTTGTGCATACTACTACATCGGTAACTTGTACACTTGCAAGGTATTTTTATTACAAGAGGATTTTTATCAATCAAGTTTTTGGCGCCGTTGCCGGGGATTTGTTGTGATTTGAACAAATTTGTTTAATCGGTGTATGCTTGGTCGGCGTTCTTTGAATCCTACATTGGAGCCATTGAACAACGACATTGATAGGTTAGGTCGGCGTTTGAAAGAGCTTGAATTAAAAGAGGGCAATCCCCTCGAAAGTGACCTAAATCCTTCTACCACCGGGGTAGAAGAGGAAGAAGCCGCGATGGCAATCCCACCGTCTCAAACCATGCAAGACTTTTGTCGTCCTAGAGTCGATGCCTCCATATCTTGTATTGTGTTATCGGAGGAGGCAAAGAACTTTAAAGTCAAGGGTCAATATTTTAACATGTTGCCCATATATCAAGGCCTACCGGACGAAGACCCTTTGACTTTCTTGTGTGAGTATATGATGATAGTATCTCACTTTCCGGGCAAAATAGGTGTAACCGATGAGCAAATTAGATTAAAGTGCTTCCCCTACACTTTGAAAGGGGCGGCCAAGACTTGGTTTATGATGTTATCACCTAGAAGTATAAGCACGTGGGATCAATTGCATGATGTGTTTTTACAAAAATATTATCCCCATCCCACGTTAGCTAATATGAGGCAAAAGATCATTGGATTTGCCCAAGAAATAGGTGAGCCGTTTCATGAGGCTTGGGACCGATTTAAAATGATGTTAGTGCAATGTCCCCATCACAATTTCCCTTTGCCCTTGCTTAATCAAACTTTTTAGACGGCTTGAATCATGTTAATCAAGCCATGGTTGATAATGTGGCGGGGGGCACTCTAGGAGCCAAAACTCCCCAAGAGACTCATGATTTATTTGAGATGTTGGGTGCTAATTCCCAACAAAAGAGTACAAGGGAAAAGGCTAGGGGAGTACATGAGCTAGAGGGTAATGATAATTTGGCTAAACAAGTATCTCAATTAATTGCCATGTTTAATAAAGGCACCTCTCTTGGTGCTAATGTTGTGCAAGATGCTTGTTCTATTTGTGGTCTCCTCACTCATGCTACTAACTTTTGTCCTAGTGGTGCGCAGTTTATTTCTAATGATGAGCAGGTACATGCACTCAATGGATTCAACCCAAGGCCTCCACAAAATAATCCATATAGCAACACTTACAATTCGGGGTGGAGGAATCACCCTAATTTTTCATGGGGAGGAAACCAAGGTAATCAAAACAAACCCCTACATACTCTACCACCCCAAGGGCAATGTGAGACTAGAAAAGAGCCTTAGGAAGAGGCATTGGAAAGAATGAGGTTGGAGCAACAACAAGAATCAAGGCAACAAAGTGCCGCCATCAAAAAGCTTGAAACTCAAATAGGGCAACTTGCGGAAGCCCTTCAAGGTCACAAGCTCGGAACGTTTTCGAGCGAAGGACATCAAGCAATGGCCATATCCACACTACGAAATGGAAAAGTGGTGAGTCAAGAGGTTTGTTCTCCTTCTTCTTCTTCTCCCCCTCCTCCTCCTCCTATTTCTAATGAAGATGCGGAAAAGAGTACATGTAAATTGGGGGAAAAATCAAAAGACACTTATATACCCCCCAAGCCATATGTACCACCGGTGCCCTTTCCCGGTCGATTGATGAGACATAAGTTAGAGCATCAAATGAAAGAATTGATGGAGATGTTCTCCAAAGTTAGCATAAATCTCCCCTTTGCTTAATGTGATTAAAAATATTCCGTCCTATGTAAAATTTTTCAAAGAATTAAACTCCAAAAAGCATAGGTATGGAAAGAATGAGATGTTGATCATGGGAGAGAGTGCTAGTGCCATAGTTCGACAAGACCTCCCACCTAAACTAAAGGACCCCGAAAGTTTCACAATTTCTATTACTATTGGGGATTCTAGTGAGGTGAAGGCGATGTTAGACCTTGGTGCTAGCATCAATTTATTACCATACTCCACATACTTGCAATTGGGCTTGTCCGAGTTGAAGCCCACCACAATGGCCCTCTATTTAGCGGATCGTTCTATTAGGAGACCAATGGGCATTGTGGAGGATGTATTGGTTCAAGTGGGGACCTTGATAGTTCCCGTCGACTTTGTGGTTATGGATATGGTTAGTGGAGGAAGTACGAGTAGAGACCCTATTATTTTGCTAGGACGTCCCTTCATGGCCACAACTAACACAATAATAAATGTGGGGAATGGAAAATTGTCCATGATGGTAGCGGATGAGAAAATAGAAATTTCAGTTAATGATGTGATGAAACACCCCATGGATGATGATGGGGAAGGTTGTGAGTCCTTAGATGACATGGAGGAGGACAAGTGTGCTAAAGTAGATAAGAGTGACGGTGAGAATTCTAGGGATAAAGCGGACGTTCATGATATGGCTAGTAACAACAAGGCCGACAAACACTCTTTGAGTGACGGACCGTATCACCCCTAGGCCGACCTCGTAAGGAGTCGGTGTCAAAACTAAAATCATTTTTTCCTCTAAAAGCTGAAAGTAATAACTCATGTGCTCAAATTGAAGAATGTTATTGTCTTGATTTATCTGATTCTTTTATGGCTAACATTGATGATCAAGATAACATCTCTTATGATTTTGTTGAGAAAGATGAGGTGCTTGAAGTTGGTAATACCAAGGCGTCAAATGAGTTTGGGGGAGAGGCCCCCATGAAGAAAAAGAAAAAGAAGGCAAAGAAGAAGGCCACTAAAATCCCTTGGGCTCAACCCGAGCTCATAAAAATGGTACATACATATAGAAAGAGGTGGGCGTTTGTGCCCGTGAATGTGCGAGGTGGGCGAAGGGAAGAAAAGCTAAGGCCAAATAGATGTAATTGGGAACAACGGTCGGGCTAACGACCTTAACCAAAGCGCTAATTGGGAGGCAACCCAAGTAGGTATGTTTTATTTGCTTTATTTATTTGCTTTGTTGTGTCATATCGTCCTTTGAACCCAAGGCATGTTTTTGTTCTCTTTGCTATGAGAACATAGCATGTCTTGAGTTTAGGGGTAGATATCTCTCCGAGTTTGTGGGTTTATAGGGGAGTGTATATACTGTCACCCTCCAAAAAATAGAAAAATTTAAAAATTTTGTTCTCATTATATGTTTGGAAGTTGGCCAACGTCCGTGATGATTTGAGGGAGTTTTTGATTGAGTTTTGCTAGTTTGTGCCAATTTGAATATGTTAATTAGAATTGCATTAATACATGTAAAACACAATTGCACCACCATTCACTTCCATATTATTTTTCTTGATCATTGTTACCAATTTAGGAGACCTTTATAGGATCACTTTGACATTCTCGGGGTCCCTAGAACATGTTTGCATGACTGTCAATAACACATCAATTAGGCTATTCGGGAAGTGATATGTGGCTATTTTCTTTGAACCCTATTTGTGAGCCTTTAACTTTCTCGTCACTTATACAAAATTTCCGCTAGAACCCCTTTTGAGCTTGAAAAAGAAGGGAATCTCTCACAAAAGTGGGAGGTTATCTTAGACCACCATTCGCCTTCTTTTGTACCCTCATTATCCTACCATTTTAACTTATACACTATTCTCTCCACCTTTTCAAGAAAGTGAAACTAGGGAATGAATTGGGAATTGGGAATATTTGGGGGATATTTGGAAAATCAAGGGTTGAGTGGAAAGTGGGCATGAAAAGAAAGAAAAGGGTTATGAATTGTTATGTAATGAAAAGAGGGGCTTGAGCAAAAAGTATTGAATGCACATTCTTCGTGATTTATGTGTGCAAAGCAAAAAAAAAAAAAAAAAGCAAAAAAAAAAAAAAATGAATGAAAAAAAAATAAAAAAATTGCCTTGCCCTCTCTAATTTTGAAGTGGAAAGTGATCAAAAAGAAAGAAAGGTGATCGAGTACAAGTTTGAAAGTGTACAAAATTATAAGTTTGGGGGTTAAATCAATGGGTTGGCTTGGAGCGGAGTGATAAATTTCAATGTGAGGATGTATGATGAAGACTTTCTAGTTTCACTTGCTTGACTTCGTATGTCCTTATCTTCATTTGTAACCGTGAACCTAGCCCGCGTTTATCGCGATACATTACAAACCATAAAAGTCATATTTGATCCCTAAAGAGTAGCCGGGTTGACAGTTTTGTTTAAATATGCATATGAGTGTCCCTTGTGCAGAAATTTCATCTTAGTATCATTGATTTAGAGCATGTGGTTAGTGACCCTATAAAATATCTTACTTTGGTGACAATGATCTCCCATATTTCATTCATCATTCAGGCCGAGGTGGAAAATTGTGGGTTAGATGCATTAATGTAATTGTAATTGCATATTCTTATTGGCACTTGTTTAGCGTATGTAAGTGAGAATCTGAGACTTCTTTGGCCGACAACCTTGTATGTAGTGAGAACATATCAAAAATATTTTATGTTGATTGTTTTTATTTGTTAGGGTAATTTTGTTTTTGTTTATTTCTTTTGTTTTACTCGAGGACGAGCAAAAGATAAGTTTGGGGGTATTTGATGGATGTGGTTTTACCCATCCAAAAGATATATTTCCTAGCTTATTTGGTGCTCGAAACCTTGAGAATTTAATGTATTTTGTAGTGTTTTGAAAGTACAGGGGTTGAAGTGCAATTATTGACAAAATGGAGGATTGGAGCGTACTTTGAAAGCTTTTGGATCAAACTGCAATTCTGAAAAGCGGAGGACTAAACGGAAATTACGAAGTTCAAGGATCAAATTGGAAATTTTGGAAATTCAAGGACTAAATGGGAAATATGGAAATTTTGGACGAATTTGATATATAAAAATTCGTGGGTTAAAATGAAAAATAAAATCTCAAAGAGCGAAGTGCAAAAGAATTTTTTATAGTGGCTAAAGTGCGACTGCAAAATAGCGGGACGAACCGAATACTAATTTATACAAAATTAGGCCAAAGACATTTGGTGGCCGAGCAAATGCTGGCCATGGCCGAGGGATTGAAGGAGAATGGGCCTTGCTTGGGGCCATTTGCTTGGGGCCATTTGCTTGGGGCTGCTTAAAGATGCATTGGGGCCAAGGAAGGATCAGGGCCGGCCAAGCTTGAAGTGGAAGTGGGTGCACACCTCACCGCACCGGGCGCACGTGGAAGCATTCGTATTGGAAGCTGTGTGCGCACCCGCCGTGCGCACCTAGTGTGGACGGATAGATTAGGCTAGTTTCCTTATTTTGGATGGATTCTAAAGAGTTTCCACCAGATTTTTCTCCCTAATCTCCTAGTATGAATAGAGAACACTTTAGAGGGAGGATTTCCTACTTTGACTAGGATTTTGATCCTAATTTGTTTCCAAAAAGGATTTTCACCTCCCTCCTCCTATATAAACAACCCTAGACTAGTTTTTGATCATCTTTTATATATTTTTTATATTTTATCTTTGGATCTTTTGATTTTTCTTATTCTTTCTCCTAAACATATTACAATTCCTTTGTACAAGATTGAAGGTTTTAATTCAAGGTTTGAGGTATTTATTTTAATGGCCCTTCGAGGCTAAATTCTTTAGTTTGCGGATTGGTAGTAACACATATTTGATCTTTATGCTAAGGTTTTAATTCTTTCCATCTCTTTTTCGTTCTTGTTCTTCCCAACATTCTTAATCATTGTTCTTGAGATCAATTGTGTTGACCTAGCGGAATACCTTTGACCTCTTGAAGTTATATGGATATGAATTATTGCACTTGCGTGGATGATTTGTAATTTGACCATTGTTGAGAAGAATAGATTCAATTGAAGACCTAGCGGAAATCAAACGAATCTAGGTTCCATTGTTCTTAAGCTTTTAATTGAATTCTTGAATGTTTATATTGACCTAGCGGAATATATAAACAAGATAGAATTAGGAGGGTTTTAATGTTCTTATTGACCTAGCGGAATTTATGAACATCTTAATCCTATAATTTTGTGAATGAACCCAATAATGAGATTGAGTTATTTATTTACATGATTTAAATAGCATAAAGTGATAATATGTTGTGAATCCAATCCGTGGACTATTTCGTAATCCTTGAATTATTTCCTTGTTTTGTTATTTTATTTGCTTAATTAGTTTTTGTTAATTAGTTTTAATAATAAAATCAAAACCAAAAACCCCCTTTTGTTTCTTGTCACACTAATTAAACCAATTTGTTCAACACTCAAATCTTTGTGGATTCGACCCTTGCTTGTGCATACTACTACATCGATAACTTGTACACTTGCAAGGTATTTTATTACAAGAGGATTTTTGTCCATCACTACCTCTGTGAGCATTCTTTTTCTTTTCTACTTTGTTCAAGTCTTTTACTGCTTTACTGCCTGTATTTACTGCTTCTGACTGTCTTTTGTTTCCATTCAACAGGTCCCGGCCAAGACCTACAGGGTAGTGGCTAAGGCGCTCACCGGGGGCTGTGAAGATGCTGCGCCAGTTTCAGAGGAGCGCAGAGCATTGGAAGGGGAGATGCAGCTCCCAGCCTGGTGATGTCGTGCCTCCCAAGAAGAGGCATAGGCCGACTTTGGATCCTTCTAGCTCACATGCGGGTGGGTCGAGTCAGCAGCCCCAGCCTGACGATGATGGTGATGAGGACGATCCTTACCAGCCCCCTTTCTCCACAGTGCCCGAGTGGCACGGATATTATGGCGAGCCCCGGCCTTGGACCCGATATGAGGATGACGATGGCTCTGATGCCGAGATTCATGAGGTGCAGGAGGGCGGCGGCGATGGCCAGGAGCAGAGCGGCTCTGAGGAGGAGGTAGGCAGCAGCCAGGACGAGAGCAGCTTCGAGGAGGATGAGGAGGATTCAGGCGACGACTCTGAGTCGGAGTGATCATGGCGGTCCCCTTTTGCCATGCTTTGGACTCATTAGGGATAGAGAGAGAAGATGCATGCACTATTTTCATTGCTTTTGGATTGTAAAACAACTATTTTTTGCATCTTGTAACTTAACAACTAAAATATTTGCTTATTTGTATATTTGCTTGTTCATATGCACAAGTCCGTCCCAAGAAAGGCACAAAATGATGGCTTTTGATGTGATTGGGTATTTTTTGTGATTTTGCATGTATTGGGTGCTGTTTATGTGTCTGCGGATGTATGGGGTACGCCAAATCCTCTCCCATGGGCTTGATGAGTGAAGGGGATTGTATATGTATGGTTTTTTGATGTTTTGGACAGGTTTGGGCAGGCTTTGAGCAAGCAATTGATCACTAAGGGGTTGCTGCAGTTGCAGCTGATGCTGGTGTCTGATGGGACTTCCCATGTCGTCCGACACAGGACATCATGGGACATGCATGTCGTCCGACATGGAGAGTCTGAGGGACAGGGTTTCTTGGTCAGCAAGCCCCAACATTTATAAAAGGCAGACTCGTGAAGAACACATTCCAGGGGTCACAACAGAACTCAAATCGATTTTCCACCCCAAAATCAACCCCAAGATTCGACTTTTGGTCCGGAGCATTACAATGAAAGATCCAAGATCAAAGAGCGCCAATTTCACTCCGATCTCATCTATCTAACCCACCACCATCGTAGCAACAATAGGAGGGTTATCGACCAACGGTATGGGTTGAGATGCCTTTGGGCACTGAAGGAATGGGCGGTAGATTGGAATCTTCTCCGGGCCGCGTCCAGATATTGGGACCGCGAGAGGCATCTCTTTACCCTTTCATATAATGACCTTACACCCACTATTGAAGAGTTCCGTGCACTGACTGGGGGAGCTGAGCTCAGAGATGCAGTCTTCCCACGAGATTCACGACCTCGACCGAGCAAGTGCCGGCCGATTTCTTGGGTTTTCATGTAGAGCGTATCCGATCCGATTCTCGAACTGCTCTTTCATTGACCTGGCCCAGATAGCCCGGTTAGCTGTATCCCGTCCAGATCTGTTTGACCTATCCACGGCCATGGACATCTTCATGCTGATTATGATCTCCCTATACTGCTTCTGTGAGTATGACGGGGTATACTCCGGCTTGCTGCTAGGAGTTGTTAGGCAGATGCGGGGTTACCGAGGTACCACACTGACTGAGATCCGACCCGGGCAGGGAGAGAGAGATATAGTACCCATTTTACTGGAAGAGACATATCATGGGATGGACCGACTGGCTGGAGGGTCATTATACATGGGACGCGGCAGCCCCAGTCTCTTATCATTGTGGCTCTTTGAGCGGTTGGGACTTATTTCCCCACTACCCGCAGGGCAGACTGCAGCACCCTGGGTTACACAGCAGAGGCGAGTGGCTCCGGAGGCTTCGCAAGAGAGCTGGCAGAGGCGATTGACCAAGTATACCACCACGGACATTCAGTATTGGGTTCCCGGATGGAGGCTTAAGACCATGAGCGGGAGACAGGATGATTCTGTCGTCGTGAGATTGCCGGGATTGCACTTTTCATCCTTTAGCATACCCTTACTCGTTCTGAGGCAGTATGGGTACCCACAGCAGGTTATTGGCGGGCTCAGAGAGCAGATGGCCCGGGATACCGTTCCTCTTGACATGACTGACGGCCAGACTATTAGATTCTTTGCCAGGGCCTTTTCGGGAGCAGCTTTTCCCGCTCACACATTGATACAGAAGACCCGGGGCATCACATATCTGTCCACTTTGTATCTCATTTGGTACGGGGAGCAGACGGGGCCGGTTCAGCACACCATTGAGGCACATTGCCAAGGGATCCGAGGAGGAGACCAGACTAGCCGGGAGTTACGTGATGCTGAGGCGCTGATTGACCCAAACAACGTGACCGACGATCCGGCAGCAGACTTTGAGAGACTTGTAGAGAGGAGGGCCAAGATGAGGGATGACCCTGAGGTTATAGCCCTGAGTACAGCTTTGAGAGAGGAGAGGGCTGCCCAAGCGGCACTGAGAGCTGCCGGATTGGTTGACTCACCGACTATATTATTCCTGAGCCGGGACGACGGGAGACTGAACTGTTTGGGATAGCTAGGCCAAAGACCTCCCGAGGACCGAGGAAGAGGAAGAAGAAGAGTGCTAGTTTGGGAGTGGGAACGAGCGACTAGGATTAGGTGGCCGGTCATTGTATCCCTTATTACCGACACAGACGGTCTAGACGTACCTTTTTTAGAAGATGTACTTTAGCTTAAGTTAATGAGTCGAGAGTAGACGGTGCTTGAACTCATCAATGAATGTATTAATGTAATGAGAGTTGAAATTACTTTAGAACTTAATCAAGACACATTTTGGTATTCACATAGAATGTTGACAGGATTTGGTGATTTTTATGTTTTTTAGACAGAACCGCAAGCGGCTGCCTACGTTCCCCTTTTACAAAAGGAGGACTAAGGGGCTCAAGTCTCCGTAGTTCGACCGAATTAGCTTTGTGTTTTAAGAAAGGGATAGATAGAAGAGGGACAAGTGGTGCAACCCTTTTTTTTACCTAGACCGCCCGTTTTTAGGGTTTTCAGTCTAGCTAGGTATATTCTTTAGCACCTAGCGCGCCCTTTGTTTTGCACGGACTGCCTTTTGAGAGGTTTTCAGTCTCGTCTGGGTACATTATTTTCGCGCTTTTATTATTATTATTATTTTTTTTTATATTTTTCTTCTTCTTTTTTTTTTGAGAGGGGGAGACTCGATTCAAACATAATAGCGGCGCAACTTGTCGCCGTTTACCCGGTGCATGAAGGGGTTACCATCCAAATCCATCAACTTCATTGATCCACCAAAAAAGATCTCCTTCACCAAGTACGGGCCGACCCAGACTGGCGCCCACTTGCCCAATGGATTGAATTGATTCGGCGACTTCTCTTTCAAGACCAAATCACCCACCTTAATGTCACGGGGATGTACCTTCTTGTCAAAGGCCCTAGCCATACGCTTCTGATAAGCCCGGATGTGCTCCATTGCCTTGAGTCTTCGTTCATCTAGAAGAGCTAACTCGTCATGCCGACTTTGAAGCCAGTCTATCTCATTGACTTCATTTTCAATCAGAACCCGAAGAGAGGGGATCTCTAATTCAATGGGCAAGACGACATCCATCCCATTTGTCAAAGCGAACGGGGTTTCACCGGTAGCTGTTCTCACTGAAGTACGATAGCCCCATAATGCGATGTGAAGCTTTTCAGGCCAATCCCGACTCCTTTCACCCATTTTCCGGATGATCCTTTCTAGGTTCTTGTTTGTGGCCTCGACAGCACCATTGGTTTTAGGGCGATAAGGGGATGACTTATGTCGCTTGATCCTGAATTCTGCGAGCAGTCTATCGGCGTCTCCTTCGAAGTGCGAACCTTTGTCGGAAATAATCTCATTTGGGACTCCATACCGGCACAGAATATTCTCTTTTATAAAATGGGCCACCTTTTTGGAGTTGAGGATCTTGTAGGAAGCTGCTTCGACCCACTTGGTGAAATAATCCACAACAACCAACACAAATTCGTGACCATTGCTACCGGCGAGAGTTATCTTTCCAATAACGTCGATTCCCCAGGTCGCGAACGGCCAAGGAGTGCTCATACAGTAGAGATCATGGGGAGGTATATGGTTGAGATTGGAGAACCGCTGACATTTGTCGCAAGTCCGCACAAACTGAATACAGTCAGTTTCCATGGAGATCCAATAATAGCCCATCCTGAGTATGCTGAACATCAAAGCTCGGGCGTTCATATGTGGTCCACATGCACCACCATGGACTTCCTCCATGACCTTTCTAGCTTTAGACCTGCTGATACAGAGTAAAAGTGGTCCTCTGTGTCTTTTCTTCCATAAGTCATCTCCCAGAATCACATAATGTGCAGACAACCTTTTCAAAGCTTGCAAGCTTTTGGCGCGAAGACCCTCTTTCAGCTTACCATCCTCTTCTGTCGGGAACGAGGCTTCGCCATGTTTGAGATACTGGAAAATCTGGCTATACCACAAGTCGTCGACCTTTTCTAGTTCAATCTGACAACAGTAGGCGGGATTCTCACGCCTCCCAACCCTAAATGGCTTTACCGACTTTCCCTCCGGAATCTCTACTAAAGAGGATAAGGTGGCCAGGGCATCCGCAAACCTGTTCTTGTCCCGAGGTAGGTAATGGAACGTGACCTCCTTGAATTGGTTGATCAGATCCTTCATATAAGCATAGTATATTTGCAAGTACTGGTCCACGGATTTCCACTTATTGGACACCTGATTGATGATTAGCTGGGAGTCTCCGTATACCTCCAACTCTTCGACATTTCTCTCCAAAGCTACTTCGAGGCCGGCTATACAAGCTTCGTATTCCGCGGCGTTATTAGTAGCCGAGAAGTTTAACTTGATAGCGATGGGGGTGTGCACATCCTTCGGATCAACCAACACCATGCCGATACCATTGCCTCTCTTATTGGCGGCACTATCGAAAAACAATTGCCAACGGTCTGTACTTTCTACCATGAAAATCCCATCATCCGGAAACTGGGGCTCGAGTCCACGCACTTCTGAGCTCGGGAAATCTGCCAAATGATCTAATAAAGCTTGGCCTTTGATTGCCTTGCGGGCCACAAACTTAATATCGAATTCGGCTAGAAAGAAGGACCACTTCGCAAGCCTCGACTACAGGGAAGACTTATCGAATAGGCACTTGATGGGGTCCATCTTTGACACCAGGTGCACTGTATGCGCCAACAGATAATGTCTCAACTTGCTGACCACCCATACCAAAGTTGCACAGGTTTTCTCCAAAGCTGAATAGTTTAACTCGCTGCCCTGAAGCTTTCGGCTGACGAAGTAGATGGAATTTTCCACTTTTGAATCCGGCTTCTCTTGTGCAAGCATGGCGCCGACAGCCGTATCCGTAACTGTCAAATATAGCAGCAAGGGCTTATCCTTATGAGGAGGACAGAGGATCGGGGGATGGACCAAGTAGCTCTTGATTGTCTCAAAGGCGATCTGACATTGCTCGTTCCATTCGACCTCCTGATTCTTCTTGAGTAGCTTAAAGATCGGCTCATAAATAGAGGTCAACTGGTGGATGAATCGACTGATATATTGGAGGCGGCCCATGAAAGCCTTCACCTATGTTACTGTCGTTGGCGGCTTCATCTCCATGATGGCTTTAATCTTTCTTGGATCGGCTTCGATTCCCCGTTCCGTGACCATATATCCCAGAACTTTTCCTCGGACTACGCCAAAAGTGCATTTTGCCGGGTTCAGTCTCATGTCATGCTCCCGCAGCCGGTTAAAGAATTTCCTCAAGTCGACCAAGTGTTGACCATCTGATCCCTTAGAATGGATAATCATATCATCAACATAGACCTCGATCTACTTATGGATCATGTCATGAAAAAGCGCAGTGACTGCTCGCTGGTAAGTGGCGCCGGCATTTTTCAGACCAAAGGGCATAACCGTATAACAAAAGGTTCCCCAAGGGCTGGTGAAGGCAGTCTTTTCCTGATCCTCCTCGGCGACTTTAATCTAATTGTAACCCGCAAAGCCATCCACAAATGACTTGACTTCGTAACTGGCAGTAGTATCCACCAACAGATCGATATTGGGCAAGGGAAAATTGTCCTTCGGGCTAGCCTTGTTTAGGTCCCTGAAGTCTACACAAACCCTGACTTTGCCGTTCGACTTGGTCACCATCACTATGTTGGCCAACCACTTCGGGTACTCGACCACTCTAATGAAACCCACCCTGAGCAGCTTCTTTATTTCTTCTTTGACCTGGAGAGACCATTCTGGCTTAATTCGGCGAAGCTTCGCTGAGTGCCCGGCTTCCGGGGTCCAGGGGTATTCGGTGCTCAACAGTTGAAGTATCCAATCCGGGCATGTCCTTGTAGGACCAGGCGAACACATCCACGTATTCCTTGAGCAAATCAATAAGGGATTCCCGCTCTTCCCCGGTGAAGAAACTGCCAATTTGTGTCTCTTTGGGCTCTTCAGTAGTTCCCAAATTCACCGTAGTCAATACCTCATCGGCAGCTTGGGCCCGATTGTCCTCTCGCTCAAAAACCTGCTTTATATTATCATTTAAAAAGTTTTCGTCTAAAAGGTCTGTATCCTCTTCAAATGAATCATTATTAACCACTTTTAAGTCATTAAGATTTGTTTTAGTTAACTTATCATTTGTTAAGGTGGAAATTAAGGGATACGCAGAAAGGTCAACCATTTCATTCAATGCGAAAGGGAAAACAGAGTCAAGGACACAGCGATGATCAGCAGCCGTGAGAGTATTAGACCTATCTAGAGACTCGAACTCGATAACAAGAGACTCTGAGGACTGACTCAAGATTACAGGGACAGACTTAGACTCAGACACACCAGGATGAGGGGTCAGCCCGAGCTTTTCAATCATAACTTCCCGGCTGGCGATCGGTCCTTTGAAGGAAGTCCAATTCCGGAGCGGCATCTCTGAAGTGCTGACGAAGGTGTACGGATCAATCTTTTTGTCCCCATCAAACTCGATCACTGATACGTAATCATTCCCAGTCAGAAGATCAACCACAGGTACATAATCATCCCCGGTCAGAAGGTCAACCATACTAAAAGGGTCCTTAGCAACAGCCCCAGCCATCGGCGGTGCCTCTTCACATAAATCAATCAGCGCTTCTTCAATCAGTGGATCAGCCCCGGCAACTTCTGATAAATCTGCCTCCTCGAATAAGGCTGCGACCTCTTCGCCCATATCGAACTCAGTGGCTTCATCGACTTTCCCAATCATAGGCTCGACCATAGACAACATCTTGAACTGGTCAGTGAAATCAGGACTTCCCCAGGAATGATACTGGTTTTCGAAAGTGGTCACAGCCCCTGGAATGTTAGGCTTGTTGATGATGAATTCCTTGACAGGGTTGTCCTTCAAAGTAAGACCCTTCATCCTCTCGAGCTGGCCCTCGGGGCACACAAAATCATCACCCTTTTCTCTAACAAAGTACTTCTATAAGGAGGGGTGGTAAGGACGGAGATTAGGTTTGACATATGGCCTCCCGGCAGCACTAGCCTTTCTCTTTTCTGCGGCTTCAATCCTATCGGCCTCTTTGTCTTTGGGGGTCTTCTCGATATATCCCAGACCTTCCTTATCTCTCTTCGGCTTCAACTCCTCAAACTTGTGGGTACCTTGCTGACGTCTACCCAGACTAAGCCCCGGAATGTAGTTCATACGCCTCATCATTACCATAACTGGAGGAATCTAATCAGAAAAATTGTTAATTCAATCGTGCAGATCTGGGCTTTTGGGCTCTCGACCCTGAAACCGCTCAATATTAAGTTGGCTTCATCATTCTTAATTTCCATTACCGGCCTCCCCTCATCATTGGTGCCCTCGATGGTAACACTATCCCCATAAATGATGGTCAACTCACCGTCTTGGACAAACTTGACACACCTGTGTGTGGTCAAGCAACCCCTCCAATTTGATGAAGCCACGGCCTTCCTAGCAAAGCAGAGAAACTGACCGGAATGTCTATCACCTGAAATTCAACTACCATGGGCTTCTTGCCGAACCACAGAGTCAATGGTATCACACCCAAAACCTTCCTAGACGTGGAATCATACGCCTTTATAGTCTGATTGGATGGTTTTAAATCGGTGGCCTTAATGTCCAACAAACTCATCATTCTGGAAGGCAACACGTTCATAGCTGAGCCATTGTCTACCATCACATGGGGAAGCCGACGTCCGTCTAACTGAACAGTGATGTGCAGAGACTCGTTGTGGCTGGTTCCAAACTTTGGCAAATCCAATTCCGTAAAGGTGATTATATTTCCGTACTGGGCAGTACCTATCAATTGGCACGCTTCGTCAGGGGTGGAATTTACAGACACCATTGTCTTGGATAGGGCTTCCTCCAACTTCAACTTGTGAGGATAAGAAGAAGTCAAGAGAGACCAGAGAGAAATGTTGGCCTGGGTTCGCTTCAATTGTTCGAAAATTGGATAGTCCCCCGTCAAATCCTCTTCGACTACCCCTTTGGCGTACGGACCTTTACTAGCTCCCACTTCCGGAACAACTGCTTCTTTGTCTTTTACTGATGATCCGGCAACATCAGTTCCCAACATTTTACCTGACCTAGTAAGCAAATTGACCTCAGCTTCCTGGTCTTTGTCGTGATCTGCACCAATCGCCTTTAATTCGGACCAACTCAATGGAGGTCCCTGCGTAGTGTATGGCCACGCCGCCTGTCTCAATTGATTAACAGTGATTGCCGAGCTTGAATTAGCGGCGCACTTAATCTCTTCCCAAGTGAGGGGAGTAAATTGAGAATCAGGAGAACTACTATCGTGCTGGACATTGTTTGCCGATTTTGCTGCGGATCGGATATCATCCCAAGACAGCATATAGCAGAAATAAGCATTCATTTCATCATCAACATTGATTACATCATCGTTCACAGGCACAATCACCTCAAATCCGTTCACACCCTCAATGAGACTAGCCTCACCCACATCAAGCTTACTCTCGTCACAGATTTCCTCACCAAACTTTATGACATTGACAAACTTAATCTTCTCAAAGTCGATCATGTTGACCCTGTTGTTGTTGTTGGGAAGAGGGTTGGTGACGACGTTCGACTTCTTAATCTTGCGCTGGTCGATCAAATTCTGAATGATTCTCTTGAGTGTAAAGCAATTGTTGGTGGTATGGCCCAAGTTTTGGTGGTAACGGCACTTCAAGCTATGATCCAATCCCGGGGTGTTAGGAGTAGGGAAGTTCTCCAAAGGCTTGATCATTCCTGTCCTCATCAAACCGTCAAATACCTCCTCGAGCGGCATCCCCAAATCATCAAATCTCTGCCTCTGAGGCCGTCCTCCACCGCGGCCGGGTGACTGATTCTTCTCCCCTTGAATGTAGTTGACGGTGTTAGAGATAGCAGTTTCCTTGCCTTTCGAAGCCACAGGAGCAGAGCTTGGAACTCGATAGCGGGGAGCTGGAGCACTACTAGGAACAGGAGTTGGAATGATGGAGTAGGTAGCATTCTCGCTTTCGGCCCCTGCACTCACCATTTCTCGCAGATTTGGGTAATACCCTCGACCAATGGCTTCCGTGACAGATGGCTTGACACACGAAAGGAAGATGGACTTCTCGTCAGAGAGGGGAATTGGATGAACCAACTCATTAAGCTTCTTGTTCCACCTCTTATAGAAGTCTGTTACAGACTCATCGTGCCTCTGGATGGTGCCGATCAAGTCACTACGAGTGGTGTACCACTCGACACTTCCTTTGTATTTGTCCAAAAAGGCATCACTGATCTGGGACCACGTAGCCCTTGCCTCCGGCTTAAGGCCTAAAAACCATCTCAAAGGAGAGTCATCGAGGGATAGGTGAAAGTAGAGGGCTAGCATCTCCTATGTGGCCCCTTTGGCACCCATAGACATGATGTAGCTATTCATGTGAGTTTTAGAGCATGTGGAGCCTTCAAACTTAGTTATAGGGGGCATCTTGAAATTCTTCGGGAGGACCTTAGAGTCCTTGAGCTCTACAGAATTGACCATGCTGGACCCAAAAGTCATCTTGTGCAATTGTTCCTTCACATACCTCAGCTCTTCTTTCAAACATGAAACTTCGGAAGATGGGGGTTGCCCTACAGTTGGAGCTACCGTCGAGGATGGCACTGGAAATTCTGGTGTGGATCTGATGGGCAGGGCAGCCGGAGGAAGACCAAAAGTACTGGGCACGCTGACATTGCTGTCCAATAAACCAACCGAGCTGGGGATTCTGTTCCCGTACATGTTGTAACCGTTAAACTGAGCGTTGGGATTCCGGGGACCAAACTGCGTCGATTGACTTCCAGCCTGACCTTGGGTAGGGAACCTAGTGCTGATGCATGGAGCTGAATACGGGGTGGAACCATACAGATGCTAGGTGAGAGGAGAACAAACTGCAGGCTGAGGATACTGCGGGAGCTGATCCTGACAAATCTGGCTTCCTGACAGACGATACTGACCGCTCTGCTGCTGATTGGGCTGATCAAGAGGAGCAACAAACTGACCACCAAAGGCTGGGTTGAAGGGCTGACCCGCGCTGCTATATGGACTTTGACCTTGAGCCCCAAGCTGATTCTAAACATACCCAAACTGCTCCTGGTTAACACCACTATGCTGATTCTGTCCATACTGATTATGGGGATAAAACACAAACTGGTCCTGAGCATTATCCTTCGTGAAGGAGCTTGACTCGCCTCTCAGTCCGTATTGCCCGCCATAAGTAGACACTGGGATGGGGGGAGGTCTTGGCACATTCCCGTGAGTCGACATCGGAAAAGAGTTAGGCACACCATAGGAGATTGGTGGGGGCACATTGTGAAAGCCTTGCCTAGGTGAGGACGGGGAAACAAAACCAGTGCCGGTGATAGTAACATCAGGCTCCTCCCTAATTTCTTCATACGACCCATCGGGGCGACGGATGACGGCGATGCCTTGCATACGCATTACCTCGACATAGCGAGCCCAACTGGCCTCCTCCCGGGCACGAGAGGCTTCGAGGGCAGCACCGAGAGAAACCTCTTGAGAGATGTTGAAACCGGGGTGAGGGTTAACAAACGGACTTCCCGGGGGTGTCATATGAGGACCCATGCCATGACCACTGCTAGGAGAGGCATTCAAACCCACATTCGGCCCCACATTCTGACCTTGATCCGACCCTACACCTTGACTGAAATTCTGACTCTGAGCTGGATCAACACCCGCATTCGGACCCAAACCCACTGAAAATTACGAATCTGCCATCTCTGAGACTGCTGGAAACGAATCTCTGACCAGTGAGAAACTGATTAACCGACCACCCGGAACTCTGACCCAATACTTGCTCGCTGAAAGGGGGAGAGAACTGTTTTAGGTAGGGGAGAGGATAGGCTTAGGGCGGACTCATGCATATGCTTTATTTGAAAGATTTAATAAAAATGATTTTTTATTAATCCTAGGAATGGTTGGAAAAGGGGGACACCTTCTTTTTCGCAGTCTACACTATTCGTGGACCATTGGGTTCCATCACTACGTCTATAGACCCCCTGTATTCCACCTGTATTGCACCTCCGGGACGGACAATCCCGGTAGAGGTCCTTTAGGGCACGTGGAACCCACTAATCAAAAGGCAAAACGGACCTATGGGCATACAAGTCAAAACAAGTCAAACTCAAGATTTTCAAAACCAAGTCCAAGTCAACGTCTTGACTCGGGAGGAGAGAGGGTCGAAAGTACGTTTGAATGTACGAGACCGCAATTTTACAGGAAAAATCCTGAATGAAATTTGGCATGACCTCTCCTCTTTTCGAGTCGAAAATCCGGCATGTCCTCTCGTCGCTTCATGGCGAAATTTCGGCATAACCTCCCGTTAGCCCGTGTCAAGAATTCGACATGGTCTCGCGTTAGCACATGTCGAAAATGCGTCATGACCTCTTGCGAAGCCAAGTCGAGAAATTGACATGTACCCACGTCGAGACATGTCAAAGCTTTGACATGTACTCACGTTGAGTTACGTCGTAATTTCGTCATGAAGAAGGGGAGTATGCCAAGACTTTGGAGACGAAGCATGACTCGGACTTTGTGAGAAAATTTTGAAAACCGAGTTTGAAAAATGTTTTGAAAAGTATTTTGCCAAAAACCAACCGGTCACGGTAGAAAGTGTGTCACGGACAAGTGTTGGCTCCTACTCTATTGGCTAGGAGGACTTTAGGCGCTCAAGCGTAAGCGAAACACGTCACTGTCCGCGATGCCGTCCGTACACTCCCGGGTTCTAATTCTATGTGCGGGTAGCGTGCGAGTAGTGTGAAGGTATATTCTAGGAAAATATTTTTTTTTTGTTTTTTTGTGAAAAAGATTTTTTGTTTTTTGTTTTTGTTTTTTTTTTCAAATGAAATTTTTATGAATATGCAAAAATGAAAAACAAGAAAATGAGTCCAAAAGCACGACAAAAGGGGACTGCCCCAAATGCCAAGGAATCACCAGCAACTGCATTTTCAGGATTATCCTGCCCTGTTCTCCTGATCAGCTGAACCTGCTCCTGCACTGCATTCCTATGTCGTTCGACGCAGGACTTCCCAGGAAGGGGATGTCGTCCGACACAGGGGTTCTCACCAACAGAACCAAGCAAACTGCAAGGGGGAAGCCCCACCATCCAAAATACCACATACCAAGGCATATAAAGCATATAGGCACAGAAGCATGGCATGGCACATAGGAGAACACACAATGACGCAAATTACACACAAGGAGAATGAAGAAATTGTCCAAGTTTGATTTAAAGAAAGTTAGACCCTCTTAGGAAAAGCTTTTTTTCTTTTTCAAAAAAGAGGAATGATACCGGTACGTGGGATTGTTAGACCACAATTTATCCCAAGCCCCGGGTTAGGGAGCGATACAGGAAATTTAGTGGTTTCCACCTATATACCAAGCATCACTCCTTTTTGGATTAAAATAAAAGCTTTTCAATGTTTGTCCCCAGCGAAGTCGCCACTGAATGAACGCCCTCCGAAAAACACCGAAATCAGATCGGGTTTGGTGTAAAATCATTTTTTATGGATTTTGGGAGTCGCCACCCCGTTTTTAAAGGAAAACATTGAAAAACCTTTTTTTAAATAGAAAATGGGTCCGGGGGTCAAGTTACGATGTGGGAAGAGAATTATGTGCTCACCCACATCGCCTCTTTCGAGACTTTCAATCAAACAATGGACAATTATAAACATTCAAAGTGTGTGCGATTTGTGTCAACAAACAAGGCATGCAAACTTGGATTTCATTGATGGTATTCAGAATGGATACAACTTGTGAGCCATGACAGGGGGCCACACCCTTTACAAATGATGACTTGCATTACAAGGCAAGAGCTGAGACAGTCTGCACAGGAAGCTCGGATGTCGTCTGACACAGGACTTCCTCAAAGAGGGATGTCGGACGACATGAAGCCTCCTGGTCAGACTGCCTCTTACAACACCAAGGCTATTCTAAAACTAAAACAAGATTATTTTAACTGATGAGAGGCACTATTCAGGGTCTAAGACCAATTTGGGGTTAATTGGAGTGAGCAAAGTCATAAATGACCTTTAATGATACGGATGTCGTATGACATAGGACATCCAAAGCTGTCCATGTCACACGACAAACCGCCTCCATCAATAGATTATACCCAAACAGATCTTAGGCTTCCCAAATAGTGATAAATGAACTAAAGCTACTTAGACCCAGCTTTGAGTCACAAAGGGAGATCAATCTTGGTAGATCTGAAGTCCTTGAAAGCTAGACAGCTTTCTGGGAACTCTATGTCGTATGACACAGGATCCTTTGAGGGGTCCTGTGTCGTCCGACAGAGGCGGCCTGTTTCAGTGCCCTTCAGTCAGATTGATCCCACCTTGCTCCCAATGCAAAGCTAAGCTATATTATTAAATGAAAGAAGTAAAAAAGTAACACTACATGAGTATTATGGGAGGATCACATGGCTTTAATGGCCAAATGTGATGAATCACATGTTTTATGGATGTAGCCATCACCTCCTAACTCAAACAAGGCTAACAAAGATGCAAACTTTAATGCAACTAAAGCTACCTAATGTCTAGATCTGAGGTAAGGAGGTGTGAATATTGAAGATTCACACCTCCACCACCTTTGTCATGCAAAATCCCAAATATTTCACATAATATCAAACCATGTAAACATGCAAGATGAAATGAACAAGTATATAAGATGTAATCAGAGAGAGAGGGAGTTTAGGGACTACCTATTGTAGTCCACAAGGTAGAATCACCAATAGTATGGTGTTCACCCCTTCAAGACACCAACAAAGGAGGTCCTTCTTTGGATCTTGGCTTGGATGTGTGTATGTGTGAGGAGGGAGGTGAGTATGTGTGTATGAGAGAGAGAGAGAGTGTGTATTTCTGCATAGTTTCCTTACTTGCCAAGAGTCTCCCTAAAATGATCAGCCATGCCCTTTATTTACAGGCATGTTGATGGGAGGTCCTATGTCGTCCGACATGGAGCCTCCACCGCCATGGGGTCGTCCTGTGTCGGACGACACCGGTCATCTTTGTGACATACTGAGCCGCAGGAAGGCAGGCCCAATGGATCAAGGAATGAATGGATAATTTTAGGTTCAAAATGCTTTTTAGCAAATAATATGAGCCCTAAATTAATGCCAATCATGGAGAGCGGACCAAAAAACACGAGTTCGGGTCGGGGTACTGTAGCGTTGTGAGAAAATTTCATCTTTTTGAGTCGCCACCTATATTATTTGATTGGAAACATAGGAAAACCATTTTGAAAGAGATTTGGGTTCGGGGCTTAGGTTATGAAATGGGTAGGTTTAGAAGGCATCCATTTCACCCAATCCGGAGATCGGTCTTGCTAAAGAAAAGAGAGGTTTTCAATCTTTTTAATAAAATAATTAAAGAAGAACAAATAAATCCTAATAAATTTCTTGATTAGGAATGTCGGATTGTATGCTTCGAGATCGCCTCCATTGACTGAAGGGACTCTAGGCTAATCCTTTTGATGGGATTACACTACTCTAAAATCAATAGAGAGGTTGAGAAGAGAAACGAAAGTTTAAAGGATGATTACCTTTTGAGGAGAGATTCGGACAGAGTTTCGACTCAAGTTTAGAGTCGAACCTTGATTCGGACAGAGCTTCGCCTCGATCCTTGATTTGGATCTTGATGTGGACGGAGCTTCGCCTTGGTCCTTTGATTCGGGCTTCGATGTTTGTTAATCAACAAGGTTGATGAACAAACTTTGGGAGTTGTTTGTGAGTGATTTTAAGGAGTCTTTCGTGGAAAGAAACCAACAAATTGTGTGTGTTGTGTGTTTTCTTGATCAAGGATCGTAATTGTCGACCTCCAAACACCGAAAGTCATCCAAGATTTATAGGAGGTTGGAGAGGTGAAGGTGGAGAGGTAAAATCCCCTAGGGAAGGTTCCAGTAACTCGCCCGATTGGATACCCGAATTGATAAGGTTTTATCCAAAAAGAGAGTTTGAAACGGAGAAGGAGAGTGATTTCTCGCACATCTGTCGAGGGGATATCTCGCGCGAGATATGATATCTCGTGCGAGATAACTAGTCCGATGACTATTTTGTCCTCTTCGGCTGTTCCGTTAGTCGCTAGGTCCAAAACTAACGAGGTTAGTTAGAAACTTAACGAAACATGACGAAACCGATATGCTTTCATCAAAACATAAAAGAGAGATGAAGAGTAGTGTAATCATGTAATTATGGGTTCGTAATGGGGTGTCTACAGAGCCCCTCGGCGACAGTGTCTTATGAAAGAAGAAGTGTCAAATTCGATAGAAAAGACATCATTCTCGAACACTGGGATGGTCGTGCCGCACGGCTGCCTACGTATCTCTATCGGAGAATCAGACCAAAACGTAGTTCGACTCCAAAACATGAAAAGGTTGCTTTAGGTATTTTGAAAATCATTTTTTGAAAATTGAGGAGATTTTATTTTTGAAAAGGCAAATCCATACTAAGGAATCAAATCATGACCCAATTCTGAAGATACCTGTCTTTTGTGGAAGTGAGGTGACGATCCTGGCGATTCGGGACCGAGCTTTTGTTGAGGTGACGATCCTGGCAATTCGGGACCGAGCTTTTTGTTGAGGTGACGATCCTGGATATTCGGGACCGAGCTTTTGTTGAGGTGACGATCCTGGCGATTCAGGACCGAGCTTTTGTTGAGGTGACGATCCTGGCGATTCGGGACCGAGCTTTTTGTTGAGGTGACGATCCTGGATATTCGAGACCGAGCTTTTATTGAGTAGTACTCGACATACTACTTTTAGATGCTTGACACACCTACTTGGTGACGATCCTGGCGATTCAAGACCGAGCTTTTGTTGAGTAGTACTTGACATACTACTTGTAGATGCTTGACACACCTACATGGTGACGATCCTGGCGATTCAAGACCGAGCTTTTGTTGAGTAGTACTCGACATACTACTTGTAGATGCTTGACACACCTACTTGGTGACGATCCTGGCGATTCAAGACCGAGCTTTTTTTTTAGTAGTACTCGACATACTACTTGTAGATGCTTGACACACCTACTTGGTGACGATCCACCTGTAAGGGCGCTGAATCGGGCTTTTGTTGGTGAGTACTTGACATACTTACCCTAGATGCTTGACACATCTATTTGATGACGATCCACCTGTAAGGGCGCTGAATCGGGCTTTTGATAAGGTAAGTATTTGACATACTAACCCTAGGTGCTTGACGCATCTTAGATGACGATCCACCTGTCTGGGCGTTGAATCGGGCTTTTCGTTGGAATATGCTTGACGCATGGCACTTGACGTGATGGATGCTTGACGCGATGGTTGCTTGACGCAATGGTTGCTTGACGCAATGGTTGCTTGACGCAAAGGTTGCTTGACGCAATGGATGCTTGACGCTTGAAGAGATGCTCGACGCACTTAATTGGATGCATAGAAAGGTATATGAAATCCAAACACTCAACATGTTTGATCTAATTCTTGAAAGTAGGCACTTGACGTGCCTTACGCATTTTAATTCCTGCAAGAGGGTTAGTGAAAGCACTTGCATAACAACATACATTCACTTATTTGTTTGTTCAAGATGATCAATGTGCACTCGACTCCAAGAATCAGCGGGGAGAATGAGTTATATTATGTGAGAATTGAAAATCGTTTGTGATTTAGATTTTGGTCTAGGAGGCCAACTCGTGAGGTCCATCTAAAGATCGAATGAGACAGTCGTCTAATAGGATTCCGTTGAGATGACCCAAGTTCAACACTAAGGTTCGGGATACTTCAAGAATTTTCTGTTGTCGCAGGACTTTTTCATCGTCAAGCCCCAAGTTTCTCATGTGATGATCATTGACTGACCAAGGTCTATACACTCCAATGGCTTTTGTTATGTATAACTTATGATGCCTATTCGAAACATAGGAAAACCATTTTAAAAGAGATTTGGGTTCGGGGCTTAGGTTATGAAATGGGTAGGTTTAGAAGGCATCCATTTCACCCAATCCGGAGATCGGTCTTGCTAAAGAAAAGAGAGGTTTTCAATCTTTTTAATAAAATAATTAAAGAAGAACAAATAAATCCTAATCAATTTCTTGATTAGGAATGTCGGATTGTATGCTTCGAGATCGCCTCCATTGACTGAAGGGACTCTAGGCTAATCCTTTTGATGGGATTACACTACTCTAAAATCAATAGAGAGGTTGAGAAGAGAAACGAAAGTTTAAAGGATGATTACCTTTTGAGGAGAGATTCGGACAGAGTTTCGACTCAAGTTTAGAGTCGAACCTTGATTCGGACAGAGCTTCGCCTCGATCCTTGATTTGGATCTTGATGTGGACGGAGCTTCGCCTTGGTCCTTTGATTCGGGCTTCGATGTTTGTTAATTAACAAGGTTGATGAACAAACTTTGGGAGTTGTTTGTGAGTGATTTGAAGGAGTCTTTCGTGGAAAGAAACCAACAAATTGTGTGTGTTGTGTGTTTTCTTGATCAAGGATCAGAATTGTCGACCTCCGAAACACTGAAAGTCATCCAGTATTTATAGGAGGTTGGAGAGGTGAAGGTGGAGAGGTAAAATCCCCTAGGAAGGTTCCAGAACTCAGTTCTGATTGGATACCCGAATTGATAAGGTTTTATCCAAAAAGAGAGTTTGAAACGGAGAAGGAGAGTGATTTACGCACATCTGTCGAGGGGATATCTCGCGCGAGATATGATATCTCGTGCGAGATAACTAGTCCGATGACTATTTTGTCCTCTTCGGTTGTTCCGTTAGTCGCTAGGGTCCAAAACTAACGAGGTTAGTTAGAAACTTAACGAAACATGACGAAACTGATATGCTTTCATCAAAACATAAAAGAGAGATGAAGAGTAGTGTAATCATGTAATTATGGGTTCAGAATGGGGTGTCTACAGGTACTCACACAGACCAATAGGGTAGTTGAAGTATCCAACAAGAAAATTGAGTCAATTATAAGAAAGATGGCAGTAATTGGAAGGGATTGGCCCGAGAAACTACCTTTGGCGTCGTGGGGCTACCGCACTTCAGTCATATCAACGTGTGGGATGCCTTATTTCTTGGTATATGGGATGGAACCAGTGCTACCAATCGTACTCGAAGCGACATCACTTAGAGTATTTCTAGAGAACCATACCAATGAGGTTGATTGGCTAAGGAGAAGATACGAGTAATTAGCATTTCTAGACGAGAGACGACTTAAGGCATTTGAACGCACAAGAGCTTATAAACAGCGTATGGCTAGGGCTTTCAACAAAAAAGTAAAGCCCAAGGACATCAAGGGGGACACTGTACTCCAAAAACATTTACCGAATGCTCTCAATCCTATGGGAAAGTGGGGACCTCATTAGGTAGGACCATATGTGGTAAAGAAGATCTTAAGTTGTTGCGCTATACAACTGGTTAACCTGGATGGTGATCGACTGCCAAAAGAAGAGAACATAGACAGCTTGCAGCGGTTCTACTGTAAGGGATGGAGGAAAGAAAGCTTGCTAGGTTGAAAATCCGAAAGGGCAGCCTAGGCAAAAATTAGAGCAAGCGCAAAAGAGATGTCCGCTAGATTGAAAAACTGAAAGAGCCGTCCAGGCAAAATAAAGGGTGCGCATAAAAAAATTACGTTTGAACTATGAAGACCTGAGCCTCTTATGAAGGGAGGACGTAGGCAACCTTTGGGTCTTTTCTAATCAAACAAAAAAATACAATATCTCATTTCAATAATATGTAATTTTATTCATTCCTTGTAACATTTTTTACCATTACAATGGATTCGCTGAGATAATAAAAAACATGAATAAAGAAAACATTGGTCTGTTAACTGCAATCTCATGGGTACTCCTAAATCTCTACTTTCTCTTTGACCTAGGGGCTACACTCTTACAGTTTTTCTCTCTATCCCTCTTGCGTGAGCCCGAAGCTTCAATAGGCTTGCCTAGCTTATCAAACGCTAAAGAACAGACCTGAGCCTTTTTCGCAGCAAGCTTCCAATGGGCATAACAAAGGTCCTCCCATCAGGTTGTTAAGCCAAAACATAACGGCTTATCAAATACCGCGAGTGCACGGTGTGGATGTAGTATAATATAGGTAAATGAAGGTCGATCCCACGAGGACAATGTTTACTGTGAACTAATAGTTGCTTTTGATTAAAAATTATGAATGAAAAATGGATTGGGGCGGGGGGAGAATTTGTTTTGTTTATTAAAATCTAGAACAAGTGCAAAATTACTCTAACTTTTAAATGTTATATGTTGAAAGTATTCCCGGGATTGGGACTCAAACATTCATGCATTTATCAAACAACCATGCTTTTATAAAAATAATCAAGGATGATACGCTAAGTTATGCTAACTTCACACGATCAAGGTATAACACACGTATTGTAAGAATAACATGGCCTTTCTCTCGATGGTTTCGAACATTAATCAAAACCTATTAAGTTTATATTAATTTCACATATTTTCCACTAAAGGATGATCCCTAGGCAATTAATCTACTCTCGTGATTAGTAGTGCCTAGTTTAATTCATATGGTTTTGTTAATCAAGATTCACGGCTAAGTACTTCTCTTGATTAACTAGTATACATACAAATATGTACGTCTTCATATACGTAGGCATTTAAGAATGATATTAAGAAATTTGATTTAGGATGAAGAAGAAGAAAGAAGCATGATTAAATATAAAGAGCACATGATGTTGAAAGAGCACATGATGTTGACTTTCGAACCCCAAGAACTAGGGGGATTACTCATAAGACATTACAAAAATGAAAGATGAATAAGTCATGAAATGATAGAGAAGAAGAGAAATACTTATTCAGATAATGAAGATAGAGACAATGGCTGGAAAATAAATCTCAAGAACTTTATATCTTCCAACTCAGAATTTTGCTTAAGAACACTTGATGAATCTCTCAAAATCTTGAAATAATTGATGTTATAGAATACAATGATACTAGAATATTTTTACAATAGTTTATGGATATCAAAATCCGCTGAATACATGTCTTTATATATGCTTTGGAGCCTAAGGTCGCACCACTTCCTAAAATATTCTTAAAAAGGGTGCCTTTAAAAGATGTGTGCAGAATGCTGTAACAGCATTGGCACGAGCGTGCCATAGTACATACACGTCCATGCAAGCCATTTTTGGTTCTGACATTCCCAGATGAAAAATCACATGACCAGTGCGCTCTCGGGTTGGCACAGCCGTGCTTCACTTCATACTCGGCCGTGCAAGCTCTAGACTGCTCTGGTTCTTCCATTTTCTTCTGCAAAGTGTTCCCCATTTCTCCCGTTCATTTTTTCCACCTTGTAAGTTATGCCCCAAGCTTGTCTTCACATCAAAATTGCCTTAAAATCATGTTTCAATCACACAACTACCAACCAATCATAACATCCGCATAATGTAATAAAATAAGATAAATTAAACTAAATATAATTAAAACTAAACTAAATGATGTAAATATTAGACTATAAATGAATATAAAATAGTCATTTATCAACTGTCCCACACTTAATACTTACTTATCCCTAAGCAAGTTTAAAATCAAAGTATAGAAAATGGGGAATAATGCACTATGATGATTATGAAAAGAAAGAAACGAGTCGATCCACTCAGAGAAGTGTTATAAGTTGTTGGCTTAGAAAATTGCCTGCTATCCATTATTCCATGCCTTTTATAATCCAAGAGATTTAAAATAAAGATCCTATGAAGAAATTGGAGAATAGATAAAATTTACAAGTTAATATAGCATAAATGAGACTTTACCAAGCAAAAGCAAAATTTATCAATACTGAACTTTTGGATCATAAGAATGGATTATCAACGCTTTCACTCCTTGAGTGTCTTGTGGATATATTCTATCCAAGCGCCAAATGATCCAAAGCTTCATTAATCAAAACAATGATTTCTATATTAATTTATGATTTTCTATCTATCTTTCCAATGTATATGGTTAAGTATCTTTTTTTAAATTTTTTAAATGATAAAAAGATGAACAAAAGGATAAATGATGAGTTTACTAAGGCAACTAGTAAATAAAAATCATAAGTAAAATCATCATAGTGGATTTTTTTACTTATTATTATTATTATTTTTGAAAAGAAATGTTCTAATTTAACATGTATACAATAAAAATGAAACATGAATACTAATTTAACATGCAACTAACTAATGAATACGTAAATATGATATAAGAAACTAGATTATCATGCAACTAATATGTAATGCAACTAAGATAAACTAAGAAAAAGCAATACAAATATTTTTCTTCCCCCCGCACATGAGACAAATATTGCCCCAATGTTCCCAAAACAATGAAACCAAAAAATTAAAATAGGGGTTGGGGAAATAAACTTAATGAGGTGGTGAGAAAAGCCATTTTAATACTAGGGCCTTTTAATACTAGGGCATTTTATTGGTAGAAAAACCATAATGGTAGATTATCTGATGGAGAGCGAAGAAAATGAAAGGGCTTTGGGGAGAATGGTAAAAAGACCCATTTTTATAAAGAGAAACGCTTTGTCCAAAATGTTTTGCACGACCGTGTTTTTAAATCTGCTCCCTCATGCCGCACGTTATGTGTAGATTCAATCACGGTCGTGCGATTCTTGTTTAAAACCGCACTTTCGATGTCTTAATCATTGTTCACTTATATATATATATATATATATATATATATATATAATCGCAAAATAAAGATTAGTAAAATAATAATAATAACAATAATAATAGTAATAATATTATTAGATTCTAAAAATAGTAAAAATATATACAAAAATATATTCCATCGGTTTACTATTCCGATGATGATTGTTTAAGGTTATTAGCTCGACCCCTTTTTATTAATCGAAATGAGCCGGAGGTGGTATTTTGATTGTCCGAAATCTCTACAAATGCGCCATTTCATTGCGTGATCGGTCATTGATGTAATAGATTGTCTAGTCTTTGCATATGCGCAATCCCGATGCACTTCCCTTTTCTGTTTCCTTGCATCTCGCCCGTGATTTTTCGATTTTGGTGTTTTCATTATTTGCTACATGATTAGCATTAAGGTACGTAGAATAATCAAACACATCATTATTGCAACAATATAACGAATCTTTGTTTATAAGGCATTTTTCTAATGGGCCTTGAGATTGTGACATTGCAATCTCCTTGCATCAACTTTCGAGAACATTAACTCCATAGCAAGGACTCTTGAGATGAGAATCTTTCATAATTTATGTCAAGTTAAATTTAACCTTCTCATCCCCGACATTTAAAGAGAGATTACCATTCTAAACTTCGATATTTGCCATGGTTGTCACAAGGAATGGTCTCCCCAAAATGACGGGAATGTGGTGGTCTTCTTCTATCTCAAGAACTAGAAAGTCGACATGTATGATTAATTTGCCTATACGACAACGCACATCCTCCATAATACCTTTTGGGTATTTGATGTAGTGATCCGCCAATTGAAGAGAAAAGTTGGTGGGTTTGAGTTCCCCCAAAACAAATCTCTTGCTAACGGAAAGTAGTAATACACTAGCCCCAAGGTTAAGCATTGCATTATCAACATTAAGTTTACCTATGTTAAAGGGTATAGTGAAAGTGTCAGGATCCTCAAGTTTGGGAGGAAGTTTTCTTTGTAAATTGGCTCTAACATGTTCCGCTAAAATGACAGTCTCATTTTCCTCTAATTTTCTCTTGTTTGAAAGAATATCTTTTAAAAAATTTGCATAAAAGGGCATTTGTTGAAATGTATCGGTAAAAGGAATATTGATATAAATTGATTTTAAAACTTCTAGAAATTTGCCAAATTGTTTATCTAACTTTGCATTTACCAACCTTTGAGGGAATGGCATCGGTGGGTCATAAGTTTTAGAAATTTTAGGGGATTACGTCCCCTTCTCAACCTCTTCGTTAGTATCAACCATCGGTAGGGATGGACTAATGTTCTCCTTACTTAATTTGATATTTTCCTTAGGAGGGAGATCTACCAACTCTTTTCCGCTCCTAGTTATCACCGCATTAACATGCTCGTTGGGCCTTAGCAGTTGAACGAGAAAACTCTTTTCCGCTTCTAGTGTATATATCATATCCAAGCGCGAAATGATCTGAAACTTCATTAATCAAAACAATGCTTTCTATATTAATTTATGATTTTATATCTACTTTCCAATGTATTTGGTTAATGATCTTTTTCTAAATTTTTTAAATGATAAAAAGATGAATAAAAGATGAATAAAAGGATAAATGATAAGTTTACGAAGGCAACTAGTAAGTAAGAATCCTAAGTAAAATCAAAATAGGGGATTTATTATTATTATTATTTTTTTTTTGAAAAAAAATAATAATCTAATTTAACATGCATACATTAAAAAGGAAATATGAATACTAATTTAACATTCAACTAACTAATGCATATATAAAGGAAATATGGGATACTAGATTATCATTCAAATAATTTAGAATGCAACTAAGATAAACTAAGAAAAAGCAATACGGATATTTTTCTTCCCCCCGCTCTTGAATCTTTGGTTTCATATGACATTAATGAGTTAGAATAAGTTTTCTTATTTTCCCTAATGAAAATCATAGGTGGCGACTCCTCAAAACAACTAAAACCAATTATAAGTTCATAGGAAGCATGACACTTTTCCGAGATATCTACAAGGCCCACCTAGGCGGATCCCAATCTCGAATGACATTGGCTTCTCTTTGTAGACACCCCATTCGGAGGGAATCCTCGCCTCCTCCAAAGATGAGGATTCCTATCTTGACGAGAAAGGTTAGGAAGAAAATAAAGAAAGGTGACAAGTCGACTCTTCCTCCTCCTCCTCAGAAGATGAGGAACACGCTTCCATGAATACTAAGGCAAAGAAAGAAAGTAGTGCAAGCTCACGGGCTGCCGTGCTTCACTTCATACTCGGCAGTGCAAGCTCACTCGCTGCTCTGGTTCTTCCATTTTCTTACGCAAAGTGTTCCCTATTTCTCCCGTTCATTTTTTCCACCTTGTAAGTTATGCCCCAAGCTTGTCTTCACATCAAAATTGCCTTAAAATCCTGTTTCAATCACACAACTACCAACCAATCATAACATCCGCGTAATGTAATAAAATAAGATAAATTAAACTAAATATAATTAAAACTAAACTAAATGATGTAAATATTAGACTTTAAATGAATATAAAATAGTCATTTATCATCTGCCCCACACTTAATCCTTACTTATCCCTAAGCAAGTTTAAAATCAAAGTATAGACTCAAGCCAATGGACGATGATCCTCTGAAAGATATGGGTCCTAGTCATGCCTATCACCTATTTTTCAAGTATCACAAGTTCACCGACCATGACACCAACACTTGCCATCACCTGAAGGATATCATCCAAGATCTCATTGATAAGAAGGAATAGGGGTACCTAATGTCATCACAAACTCTTTACCTTCATCATGAAAAAGGTAAAGACCCCAAGAAGAATTCAATATTTACACCAACACATTGGGGCTACAACCATCCTCTCCCTTTCTCCTTTAAAAAATAAATATATTATTTTTACTTTCCTAGTATGAACTCGAAGAGTATTTCTATCATTCTAGCCCATCTCCCTCCTCTATAGTTTGTGTCAAGTAAACTATGGAGTCAGTTTTGAGATTCCTCATTAATGAAAGTTATTTCCTATTCCTATACACTATTACTAAGGTTGCTCTACCTCATGAATATCATTAACGTCATGCAATTTATAAAAAAATATGAGTTAGCTCAAAATAAACATGATAAATACTAACCAAGCTAATGATGAAAATCATTAAGGAATAATGAACCCATAAACAATAATCATCACAAATTTAAAACTTTGCGAAAGATGATAGTTCTCTCTGAATGAGTTTGAGAATGAAATCTACCATTAGAATGTCTAGGGTCTAAATATCATCATACATTATCACTCCTGCTGAAATTCAAGGATCAACAAATGAAAACAATCCAAAAGCGCTGCTGTCAACACTCATCCCAAGAAGAAGTGGGATTACTCAATTCAAAGCGTCAAGAGTACAAAAATAGAATAAAAAGCTCACTTGGTCGAAACTTCTCAAATCGGCCTGGGAAAAAGTTAAAACATCAAAAAAAAAAAACTCACAAGATTTCATCACCCACAACAAAAAAGAAGCTTCAACAAGTTACAGCGAAGAAAAGGAAGATCCCTCAACATCATCTCCTCTTACAATAAAGTTCAAACGGCAATGCAAACGGAGGAGACTTCAGCACCAATTCACCTTCATCAACATTATCCATGAAGAAAAAATGTTTAGCATTGGGTCGTATTGATGATTGGATTTACTATTAAAACTTGTCAAGATATTTCTTAATGATTCACTTGCAAAACAATCAATCAAATAATAAAATTATCAGAAGATAAAATATAAATGGGGCCATTAATGGTAGAAAAATTTTTCTAGATCATTGAGCAGTCTAACGTTCTTTGTTGAGTCTAGGGGCTTGCTCTTCTCCACTTCTACATCTACCAAGCATCAAAATTGTGGGCTTCCTATCCTTTCTTCCCCATATTACATTCTCTCGAGTCATAAGAACTATTCAATGAAAACTAATCTACACTTGGGGCTACTCTCTTCGTCTCTTAGTCTCATATGTAAAAGAGTCACTACAAAAATGTCAAACTCAAAGAGTGGATGCTCGGATCACCTTCCTCATAATCGAGTCGATTTCTTATAAAATCCTTCCCTCAACAAATTCCACATCCTCTCCATCTCTCCTCGACAAAATCAACATCTCATTCATCGTTCCCTAGCGCATGACAACAATTCTTCTTTCTGAGTCCTCTTCTAGTTAACATAATCTTTCTAAAAAATGATGAAAAGGCACAAAAGAGATGCTCGCTAGATTGAAAACCTGAAAGGGCGGTATAGGCAAAAGAAAGGGTGCATCACAAGAAAATCAAAGACAAACGAAGATCATCTTTCTACCTTCTTCAAACCGAACAACCTCACATGTAAGTTAATAAAGTCATCTACAACATACCAGTTTATTGGGGCTTGATGAAAAAAAGGAGTCTTAGACAATACATACCTCAAAGTGAGCAAAATTGGAGATTTATCACAGACCTAGATGTGATTACACAAGGTTACTTGTATTTTGCAGAAAACCTGATTTGGTTCCAAAATTTCAAACCAAGTCTCCAACCCAATAAAATTCATCCCATAAAGTTCACATATCTCATACACAAATATACAAATATACTCATACACAATTTTACCTAAATTCACGACCAAGATCGACCGAATTAGCCATTCCCTAAACATACATACCACCATACGAGTCAAAGTTAAAAATAAAATCTTGAAAATCTACTTGGAGTCTTTATGTGCTAACATGTACAAAAAGCGAGAAATGCTCGAGTTCATTCGATACCAAAATCTAAATCCTTGCATCACTAGAGCCGACAACGCCTCTATCTCAACAGACACCATTATCCCTATAAAGTCCGAGTCCTTGGCAATAAACAAAAAGTTTGTGTATTCGGAAACAAACACAAAGTCCTCAACAATAAATACAATTCCCGTTTCCTCGCCAACAAACATAATTACAAAGTTCGTGTGTTCGGCAAGAACTACAAAGTCCATGTCTTCGGCAACAGCTTCAAAGACCGTTCTCGGCAACAACATCAAAGACCATGTTCTCGGCAACATACACAATGTTTGTGTCTTTGGCAAAAATTACAAAGTATGTGTCTTCGGCAACAACTTCAAATATCCATGTCTTCGACAAAAACTATAAAGTCCGTATCTTCCACAACAACTTCAAAGACCGTGTCCTCCGCAACAACTTCAAAGACCATGTCCTCGGCAACTACCTCACAAGTCCATGTCTCTGGTTACAAACACAAAGTTCACGTCCACGAAACAACTTCAACAAAATTTGTAACCTTGAAGAAGCATCGACAACAAACAGGGTATGTTCAAAATTGGGCCAGCGTGTTGATTCCTCAATATGAATTTATCTTTACTTAAATTGCTTTGCAAAATACCCAAAATAGCATTTTCAAGTACTTTTGGAGTCGAACTACATTTGGTTTTATTCTCATCCGAGATACGTAGGCAACTATCTAGCACGACCATCACAAGATTCTGAATGGATGTCTTTCTATCAATGACATTAGTTCTTTCATAAGTTTTGTCGCCGAGAGGATCTGTAGACAGCCTATTATGAACTCGTTACACATGATTACACTACTATTAGTCTCGACTTTGTGTTTTGATGAAGATTTGTTAGTTTCGACAAGTTTTGTTAGGCCTCTGACCATCTTCGTTAGTTTTAGACTTAACAGAATAACAGAATAGCTAGAGAGGGAAAATAGGAAATCAATGATGCTTGTCTCGCGCAGGATAACCCTCTGGTTTTGACATTGATTCACTTTCCTTCTCCGCTTCGATCTCTTTCTTGTCAACAACTCCTCTCATCTGGAATTTTACTGAACTGTGAATGTCCTAGAACCTTCTAGACCCATATCTCTCACCTTAATGTGATTGATTCCTTCCATACTTTTGACTCCTAACTTGTTGATCAAATAATTCATACCTATACATACAAGGTGTCCTCCTTCATATTTCGAACCGCGGATCTCGCCCCTGAGCTTCACCCTCTCCTCTAGATATGTTTTACTGGGTTCTCTCCCTGAAATAGCACACTAAACTCCCTCAAATCTCTCTCTAAATTCATCCTCAACATCCTTCTTACGAAGATCTCAAGCCTTTATCAAAGCTATCCATTGGAAATAAAATGTTGGAATCCGAAAAATATATGGGAACTTTATATGGTCTATATGTGTGTGAAGATTCCACTATTCTAGAGTCCTAGTTAGATACCAAAAAAGGACTTTGTCCTTTCGACGATGTACATGAGAAATGTATAAAAGAGTCTTTTCTTTATATGGTGAGTCGTGTGCCCAAATATGTGACTCGTATTTTTGCTCAAACTAATGGGGCCCTGTTCTTCTCTAATTAGGTAATTTTTTTTGGTTCGGTGCTACCGAGATTCTACGAGAAGGTTTATCCGTGAAGAGATTGTAGAGAATCCCAGTCGACTACAATGGCCGGTATTGTTGACAGCGGTAACAGAAGAGGCAATTGAAACCATACCAATGAAGAGATGTTCAAAATATGATTGCTATGAAGGGGCAAATTGATTCCCTCACCAAAGAAGCCCAAACCAAAGATGACCGGTGGCAAGCCCATTTGGCTTGCAAAAATGCAACCCACGAAGAAGAAACCAATAAGCTCAAGGCCCAACTTGAAGAGCTTGCCCAAGGAAAGAAGGTTAATGAGGGGGATAATTACGAGTGAACAAAAAGCCTATTTGCTTCACCTTTTGTTGGCACCCACAAGAGAATAGAAGCAGAATGCAAAGAAAGTAACAACATGGACATGGTAAACACCTTGATGAACTATATTGACCAATGCTTCAGTGGGCTCTAATTAAACAAGAGCACAGATTTTGGCTTCCACCAATCCACCATATTGATGAATACTATGGATGCACTCCTTAAGTAGTTCAAGATGCCTGAAATGAGAAGTTAAAAGGAAATTCTTGGCCCAATGCTCACATTGACTCCTATATATGGGCCATGCTACACAAGAAAGTCTCTCCTGTTTTGACCCGCCTAAACTGAGACGCTTCCATGGATGCCTTCAAAACTCAATACCAAGGCAATACCACACACCGTCCCATGAGGAAGGAGTTAGAGGCCATAACTTAAAGAGACAATGAGTCGTTTTTTGAATTTGCAAGGCATTGGAATGACAAACTTGCCGAGATAGTTGATAGGCCATTAGTGAAGGAACTAGTTGGGATCTTTTTGTAGTGTTTAAAGATGGATTATCGCACCCACCTTAGTGGAGGATTCTATCCAAATTTTGTACACATGTATAATACGGGGATTCGAGTTGATGATTTTCTCCAAGAGATCAAGAAGAGCACCCCTAATTTCCCATACAAAGCTGCCAGTTCCTCTGCTCTGAAGAGGCCTCCATCAATGCCATCATGATCGGTAGAGGGACTTATTCAAATATGCCTCCTCCCCACATAAACCGCAATAATGAACGAACATATACTCCACTCCAAGGGATGATTCGAGATGAGGAATTTAATGTTTCGGTGGGCAAGGGCCAAATCAAGCCGCTAAAAGGGTATACAGTAAAGGAGATTTGTGACAACCATGCTCATAACCAATTATGTGGCTACCACCAACATAGTGGCCATACCACCGAGAGATACTTTACCTTCAAAGATGTCATCCATGATTTTTTGGATAAGTGTGAGTTCATTATCCTCAATCTTGGTCATAACCCCCTCTCTAACAATGATGTCAATGTAATAGAGTTAGGGAATGAAGTTGAATGTGCCACTCATTTGGCCCCACTTGTGAATGAGGGCCTTTATGTTTTTAATGAAATTATTGATTCTAGCTACGTCGTGACTTTTGATGAGGTTATGGAGGCAGTTTTAGAACGTAGGAAGCAAAAACAAGAATCGAGTGTTAACATGTTGACCCGTTCTCGACGACTCATCTCGAATAACACTTCTGCTAAAGCAACTACATCTCAAGCAATCGAATGAGATGATCCTTTGCTCGTGTAATTCAAAAGGATGCAAGCCAACATGTCCATTTGGGAATTGATAACATCTTCTAAGAAGCACATGGACATGATTATTAAGAATTTGTTAGCCACTTTATTCTTGCCAAATACAAATCCCAAGGATTTGGTGTCAATGATCGGGAATATCTTCTTTGAGAATGTAATCACCTTCACTGATCAAGACTTGCAACCATTTAGTTGTAAACATAACGCAACCTTACATCTTAAAGTCAAAATTGAAGGGAGATCGTTGTCACGAGTCTTGGTTGATGGGGGGTCCGCTTTGAACATCATGCCGTTGAAAATAATGGGAATCCTGGGTTAGTCCATCAGACTTAAGACCATCCTGGAAAACAGTAAGAGCTTATGATTGCACCAGCTGCACATTTCAGGGTATGATCCGAGTGAATGTTGAGTTTGGGAAAGCCACAATACCGACAAAATTTCAAGTGATTGATGTCTCATTCTCTTTCAATCTGTTATTGATCAGGCCTTGATTGCACAATATCGGTGGGGTTGCCTCTACTCTATATCAGTGTATAGTGATTAGAAAGGGTAGTGAGATCTTGACAATCATGGGGGAATAAGTTGCTAGCAGCGAAAGGGCAGAAAATCCCATCATTCATATTCAGCATGGTATGACATAACTGACACTCACATGCTTCCACCTTGCCCCCATCTTCCTCCTCATCCATAAATGCAATTGAGACAACTGGGAATGGCTATGAAGAAGAAATGCTCGATGAAACCAAGCCATGATTCTAACCACTCAAAAATTGGTACTCAACTGGGGGACCTATATATCATAGCAAAGCAGCTCATGATCGAGAAGATGGGCTACAAACCCCTCATCCCTAAACAGTCTGAATTGTTTCCCTTTACTTTGAAGTCTGGTTGCGCCTCTAATAACCTCACTCCTGAGGACATTGAGGCAATCTATGATTGTATATTACCTTTCTTTGTTAATGAGAAATTTGATATTTCTGAGTACCCCGAGATTGCCAACATCATAATTGACAAATTAACTTATAATGAAGATAATGAAAATAGTTTATAATGAAACATATGATGAAACAGACCATGAAAATAATAAACTCTTGAAAGAGTTAGCTCAGCAAGTTTGTAGTCGTGGTGAAAATGGGCCAGGAGTAATGAAGAGTTACATACTGTAAATTTGGGCATCGAGTCAAAGCCGAAGGAGACAAAGATTGGCAGCTTCTTCAAAGGGGAAGAGAAAACTGTGTTGATAGCACTACTCAAGGAAATCTTGGATTTGTTTGCATTGTCCTATCAATATATGCCAGGGCTAGATCCGAAGGTAGTGGAGCACAAAATTCCACTCACGCCAGATGCCAACCAGTTAAGCAGAAGATCCACAAGATCAATCAAACTGGAAACTTTAGGTCAAGGAAGAGTATATGACACTGCTCAGCGTGGGGTTCATAAGGTGATTGAGTATCCTACATAGTTGGCCAAAATAGTGACAATATGCTTGTAGACACCACCGCTTATGAAGTTTGTTATTTTGTGGATGGGTTTTCCAGGTATAATCAAATTTTGATGGCCGATGAAGACCTACACAAGACATTATTTATCACTCAGTGGGGAACTTTCTGTTATACTGGCACGCCATTTGGGGTAAATAATGTAGAGGCTACATACCAGCGGGTTGTCACGACACCGTTCCATGATACTCCCTCCATCTCATTATGTATGGTCACAAGACAAAATCACATAGTTTAAGAAATCTTAATAAATGTCTTGTTTAATTTTAACATTTCCAGTTATACCCTTCCTTAATTATGGCATGCGATCCGTACCTGTCTAATTGATTAGTTAAATGTAAAACATAAACAAGGGTATAATAGGAATATACGATAAAATAATGCATTGGGTTTATAAGTGGACAAACAAAATGAGACAAACAAAATTGGAAATATGGCCACACATAATGAGACGGAGTGAGTATGATTCATAAGGAGATTGAGGTGTAAGTGGATGATATGATCATTCACACTAAGGCTACAGATGGCCAACACCTAATCAACTTGAGGAAATTATTTGAAAGGCTAAGGAAGCACAAGATGAGGATGAACCTTGCAAATTGCACATTCGGACTAATAAAGGGAAAGGTCCTGGGATTTATGGTAATGAAAAGGGGAATTGAATAAGATCCCTCAAAAATCAAGGCCATATTTGACATGCCTCCACCAAAGGCTCAGAAAGAAATCTTAAGTTTCATGGACCATTTGAAATACATCAGTCGGTTTATACATCAGCTGACCCATGTGTGAGCCCATTTTCAAGCTACTTAAGAATAATGCCTCAATGGAATGGACAGAAGAATGCCAAATATCATTTGAAGAATTAAAGCAATACCTGAAATGTCCACCTGTGCTAGTTCCACCACACAAAGACAAACCTCTATTGCTTTACTTAACGGTAAATGTTGACGCCCTAGGGCTATGCTCGCTCAAGAACAGAAAGACTCCACCAAGGAGAATGCATTCTTCTTCATCAGCCAAAGATTCTAGGGTAGTGAACGGAATTACTCAGTCTTGGAGAAATCATGTGCTACTATAGTCTAGGTAATCAAAATGTTGAAGCATTATATGGAAGCCTTCCCTATCAAAATGGTGTCGAGGGTCGATCCGCTCAGATGCATCATCGAAAAGCCATTTATGTCAACAAGGATATCCGAGTGGTACTTCATGCTCTCAAGATATGATATCACTTACGTCACATTAAAATCCGTCAGGGGAAAGTTTTTAGTGATCATCCGGCTGAATTTCCATGTGATGAAGTGAAGGGGGAAGAGCTGCAATTTCCTAATGAAGATGGTAGTGTGCACTACAGCTGAAAATAAGTGGCAACTTTTTCCGATGTATCGTCAAATAAGAGAGGGTACGGGATAGGAATGTTTCTTGTTGATATCAAAGATTAGTACACCACAATAGCCATACAGATGGAATACGATTCTACAAACAAACAGTAGTATATGAAGCTTGCATCACCAGATTGGAAGCCACTCTAGAGAGAGATGTGCAAGAGCTAGAAGTCTTTGAGGATTCTTTACTCATCATAAACCAAACGTTGGGCAAGTGGAAGATCTAAGATCCTACACTATGATGATATGGTTTGCACCTCAAAGAGCGAATAACACTGCTTCAAGATGTCATGTTCCATTTTTTGTCAAGGGATAAGAACAGTTTTGCTAAAGCTCTAGCCACAATTGATTCATTGGAGGAAATTCCTAAGGGAAAATTTGTAAGGCCTTCAATTTTTTTAAATTAGCCACTTCGGTGTTCTGTGAAATGATTGAGTTGGACTGAGAAGAATCTGAGCAAGCATGATACACAGACATTCTGAATCTCCTGATAGATGGGACTTATCCATCCAGTACTAACAAGAAAAGTGTTGGGGACGGATTTTTCACTATATGTATATGGTTGGCATCTTAAGCAGGTCAACATGTCAAGACGCCTCAGCATCCTGATCTCCACAACTTGACCTCTACAACTTGATCTCCACAACTTGGTCCACAACTTGGTCCGCAAGTTGACTTTTTACAAGTTGACTTTACATGTTGAGTTCACATCTTGGACCGACATCTTGGCTCGACTTCTTCATCAACATCTTGAAACCGGACCAACTTGGGAACAGTTTTGCGGTTGCTATTTTTTAGGAGCCATATGCGCATACCAGTTCAACCACGACTCTCCACCAACCACCATCAACAGTCATGCCCGAAATCTTCTCCTCAGCAATTCCATCATGCCGAATTTTTTGGGATTTGATTATTATCTTTTTATTTTACCTTTATTATAAATAGGGGTATGGAGAAGAAAGAAGACACGTGTATTCACGCACTCACAATCACTTTTGTAATCCTCTCCATACTTCCGGGCTTGTAACTCACTGATCATAGTAAAACTTTGGTCAAGGTAGGTCTTCCAAAACCTCCCGAGGTTTTATGCCGGCGAAAGAGTTGTTCAAGGGCTTTCCTCGTCAAAATCCTTTGTCATTTTCATTTTGATTACACACACAAATCTATATTCCAATTCACCCAATTCTTTCCTTGAAATATTTGGTTATTTACAATCACTTGTCGAAATTTGACCAAAACAATTTGGCGCCGTCTGTGGGAACTTTGGTTTTTTAGATTTGTTTAGAACATCAAAATGGTCAATCCAACTTCCGGTCAGGGAACCTCAGTAACCTCCGCGGCTGGGGGCAGGGCGACTGGGGGGCAGCAAGATGCACCTCGAGAGATGACCGCGTCTGAAATCAATCTTGGTTTCGTGACTAATATGGCAACCATGTTGAATGAACTGAATAAGCGAATGGATGCTCACAGATACCAATACTAGGATTTTCAATGCAATTGAGAGTCTGCGAAAAGGGAATCAAGTTGAGCCTCAAGTTGTAACTCCATTATCGCCATTATTTCCTAGAACTCTTTTTAGTGCAGGTACTGGGGGCAATCTTGGAGACATCCCCATGGCGAGTGCAGTACAGACTGATAGTACAACTGTGATAACTAGTCAAGTTGCCCAACATGGTCACACCTTCCCATTCATCCAACCTGTGCCAACGTCTTGCTATACTTATGCCACTCCGTCTTCAGGACAAATAGGGAGTTTTTATAATACATTTGATCATTCTGCTTCTCAATTTTATGCTAACACTTTTGCAGAAAGTCAAGTTGCTAGAGAGTTGCAGCAGATCAAAGAGATGATTAGGGATGTGCCGGGAGTTACCTTGCCTTATCATCAAGCTTCTCCAACTTGTTATAATGAGTCTCGCTTTGTTCCAGCAATAGCCAACATGGAGATCCCGAAAAGATTTGCAGTGCCCCACATGAAGAAGTACGATGGGAGCACAGATCCAGTAGAGCATGTGTTGCTATACCAAGAATTAATGGACATTATCAGTATTCCTTCAATCTTCAAAGAAGCCTGTCTTTGTAGGGGCTTTGGTTCCACCTTGACTGGACCAGCTTTGAAATGGCTAATCGGCCTATCCCTAAACTCTATATCATCTTATTCTCAATTAGTCAATATGTTTGTGAATCAATTTTCATGTAATAGAGCTTTTGAGAAACTAACTAGTGACCTCTACAGGGTGGTGCAACAACCTGACGAAAGCTTGAAAGACTATTTGAACAGGTTCAACAAAGAGGCAGTGAATATCCCCAACTTGAACATGTCCACAGCCACCGAGGCATTCAGATTGGGCTTGAAGAAGGGATCACCTTATTATGACGAATTGGTCATGACTCCATGCAAGAGACTTGAAGATGTCAGGACGAGAGCTGTTAAATTCATCAGACTGGAAGAAGATAAGCTCATAGTCCTAAAATAACCACAATGAGGCTGACAAAATAAGAAAAGATGACCACCTATCTTCAACATGTCAAAACGTTAGCAAAACAGTACCACAAGTTGTATTTCACGTAAGTTGTCATTTTTTCATAAAAGCAAACTCCGAAAACAGGTATGGTTTAAATTTTGTCAAGTCATTTATTTATGTTTGTCAATTCTCATGTTATGCTAAAAATTCTTATTGACTTAAGCATCGGAGGGGTGTTAACTACGCTAATACCCAACCCTAACATGAATTTGTTTTGCAAGGTATACAACTTGAACAAACAGCTTAGGCTCAACATGTTGACACGCCAGTACGGCTGATACATGTTGAGACCTAAGCTGGAGCAGGTCAAACATGTTGACACGCCAGTACGGCTGATACATGTTTGAACCTGGGGGAGAAGGCTCAACATGTTGACACGCCAGTACGACTGATACATGTTGAGACCTAAGCTGGAGCAGGTCAAACATGTTGACACGCCAGTACGACTGATACATGTTTGAACCTGAGGAAGAAAAGTTCAACATGTTGACACGCCAGTACGGCTGATACATGTTGAAACTTTAGTTGGAGAGGGATAGAACATGTTGACACGCCAGGACGGCTGATACTTGTTCTATTTCTTCAAACGATTTAAGGTTTCGACACCTTCGCCTAGGCGCACGTTTTCACACTTATTCAAGTTGTGAACTATTGGTTGTAACATTAACATGTTACCAAACGATTTAAGGTTTTGACACCTTCGCCTGGGCGCACGTTTTCACACTTATTCAAGTTGTGAACTATTGGTTGTAACATTTTCATGTTACCTTCGGCTTATAACATCAACATGTTATCAATATGAACACCCGAAAAAGATAAAGTCATCTTCCAATCAACTAAGGAGTGAAGATTAACATCTTCGCCGAAAATCAAGTTCAACACACAATAGTAAGTCATGTCAACAAAAACATGACTCACACGATCAAAAGTAAACATATCAAACTAAGACATGCCAAATTAAATATAAAAATTTTGAGGACCAACCCTCATCTAACATACCAAATTTCAAACACCTTAACTAATGTTACTTAAAGCTTTATCTTGGTTTCTATCAAGGACTTAGAAGCATCATTCAAGGCGTTCGACAACTCTTTGGCGTAATCAACCGCTTCTTTAATGCCGATGAGGGGAGTAGCAGTTTAAAAATTCCTTGAATCTCCAAGTTTTCTCCGATTCAACAAATTTTGGGGGCAATTGTTGGGGACGGATTTTTCACTATATGTATATGGTTGGCATCTTAAGCAGGTCAACATGTCAAGACGCCTCAGCATCCTGATCTCCACAACTTGACCTCTACAACTTGATCTCCACAACTTGGTCCACAACTTGGTCCACAAGTTGACTTTTTACAAGTTGACTTTACATGTTGAGTTCACATCTTGGACCGACATCTTGGCTCGACGTCTTCATCAACATCTTGAAACCGGACCAACTTGGGAACAGTTTTGCGGTTGCTATTTTTTAGGAGCCATATGCGCATACCAGTTCAACCACGACTCTCCACCAACCACCATCAACAGTCATGCCCAAAATCTTCTCCTCAGCAATTCCATCATGCCGAATTTTTTGGGATTTGATTATTATCTTTTTATTTTACCTTTATTATAAATAGGGGTATGGAGAAGAAAGAAGACACGTGTATTCACGCACTCACAATCACTTTTGTAATCCTCTCCATACTTCCGGGCTTGTAACTCACTGATCATAGTAAAACTTTTGTCAAGGTAGGTCTTCCAAAACCTCCCGAGGTTTTATGCCGGCGAACGAGTTGTTCAAGGGCTTTCCTCGTCAAAATCCTTTGTCATTTTCATTTTGATTACACACACAAATCTATATTCCAATTCACCCAATTCTTTCCTTGAAATATTTGGTTATTTACAATCACTTGTCGAAATTTGACCAAAACAAAAAGACAGTTGGCTCTGTAGAAATTGGCATCCGATATGTATATGGGATTGGGTCCACAAAAATCACTATAAAGAGATCAATATTAAATGTGCCAATAAAGCAGAAGCGGAAAAGGTTATGAATGAAATCAACAAAGGTGAATGCAGACCTCACATGAATGGGGCTATGTTCGCCAAGAAAATCATCAGAAATGGGTACACCAAGGTGGAAAGAGACGGCATAGAAAAGGTCAAGAAGTGTGTGAAATGCCAAGTACATGATAACCTCTAGCACGCTCCTCCATCTCAACTTTACAACATGACTACTCTTTGGCCATTTTCTATATAGGGAATCAAAATCATTTGGAAGGCCTACCCGATTGGTTCCAATAGTCAATATTTTGTTTTGGTTGTCATCGACTACTTCACAAAGTGGATTGAAGTTGCAACTTAAACAAGGATCAATTCAAAGAAAGTATCAGATTTTGTGAAGAACAAAGTCATGGGCAGTTATGGGGTTCCCTTCGAAATCATTTCAGATAATGGGTCTCATCACCTCGAGAAAGATATGGATGCTCTTTGTTCGGTGTAAAAAACCTACAGCAACATGTTACATCTTGGCATCTCATCTTGTGATAACAACTTGGCGACACAACTTGGTGGACTCTACACATTGGCCGTAATTACTGAAAGGTGACATTATAGGGACCATTTCCAAGACTTCGCCAACGTTATAGACCAAGTCAAAGGAGGTCATCTACAAACGTTCACTTGTTAAATCACAACGGATATCTTGGTCATCAACTGCCTCCGAGATTCATGGCACAAAAGAAGGGATTGCATTTATCTTGTTGATACCGTTATTTCCATATATATTTAAACAAGAAACCACATGTATACACACACTCACATACTCAGTTAGCAACACACTTTGTACTTACATTTTCTCTCTACCATTGCCAAACTAATAATATTACATTGTTCTGAGGTTTTATGTCGGCGAACAATTTGTTCAAGGGCTTTCCTCGTTAAATCTCTTGTCGTCACATCTTGAATTACATTATCATATTCCATTGTGCCCCGTATTTCTCTTTGAATTTGAATTGCTTGAATTTGACCAAAACAATTTGGCACCCACCAAGGGGCCCATTAGTCTTTCGATTAATTGAAAATACTCAAGATATTTACCGAAATGTCATCTGCTGTGACTTCAGTAGGAGCCACCGCCGGAATGGCAACCTCAGGCCAAAATGTTGGTTCCACTACCAGCATGATCCAAGGTCAAGTAGGGTCCTCAGGTGCACCTACACAAGGGATTCTAGCGGATGTCCTATCCAGCTTGACAGATACAATGGCTGAATTGAGATGCCAGGTGATGTTGCAGACCAATACTTCCAACATGCTAATGAACAATGTTACCAGGTTGCAACGTGAAGTATCTGCTCTACAATCTGGGTCATCTGGAGCACACTAGAACGTACCGCCTGGAGCATTTCAGGGTGTAAATCCCAGCATGGGCTCCAGCATGTTCTCCCCAATACAACCAAGGAGGCTCGGCTTTGATAGGGATACGGGGATGTTAATCGATAATGTGGGATTCATACCAATGATTAGTGCAGCCACTGATAGTGTGGTCACCAATCCTAAAGCTGGGCCAGTCCAGCGTAATGACTTTTGTAATGCCCATTCATGGACCAACAGGGAGTGTTAACCCTCAAATTGATTTTAATACTTTTTATGTTGCTGCTAACCCTGATGCAGGAAATACAATGAACATGCAGTTATAGGAATTGAGGGAGATGGTGATGAACGTGCCTGAGATCACCCTACCGTACCACCAAGCTTCTCCGACATGTTATAATGAGTCACGTTTTAGCCCAGCCATTGCCAACATGGTGATACCAATGAAGTTCACCATTCCCCATATGAAGCAATATGATGGGACAACCGATCCTCTGGAGCACATCGCTTCGTCTCAGGAGAAGATGGACGTGATTCATATCCCCTTGCAATTTAAGGAAGCCTGCCTTTGCAGGGGCTTTGTTCCACCTTGACCGGGGCAGCCCTACGTTGGCTCATCAACCAGCCCCTAGGCTCTATTGGATCTTATGCTCAACTCATTAATATGTTTACTAATCAATTTTCTTGCAACAGGGTCTTCGAAAACCTGACTAGTGATCTGTACAGGATAGTCCAACAACCTGATGAATCCTTAAAGGACTATTTGAGCAGGTTCAATAAAGAAGCTGTTGATATCCCCAACATGGATATGTCTACTGCAACAGAAGCCTTCAAGATGGGGCTTAAGAAAGATTCCCCTTATTATGAGGAACTAGTAATGACTCCCTGTAGAAGACTCGAAGAAAGGAAGGACGAGAGCTATAAAATTCATTAGGTTGGAAGAAGACAAGTTGATGCAAGAATAAGCAGCCAAGAGGACCGTCACTCATGAACATTCGGGTGGCAAGATGGAAACATCCCATTCCAAATCTAATAGGGGCAAACCCTACTCTAAACTTGACCACTCTAGTATTAATACTGTTAGTGATAATGGTGACAAAGATGAATTATACTATCCAAAAATAGATGACTACTGTTTCTCTGTTGATATTGCAGGAGTCATACATGCCATGGACAACCTGGGTGAGAAGGCAAGGTGGCCCAAGAGGTTTGACAAGCCCTCTGATTGGAAGGACAAGTCCAAATGGTGTGCCTATCATGAGGATTTTAGGCATACCACCGAGAATTGCATTGCCCTAAGGAAGGAAATCAGTCATCTCCTATCTAAGGGGTTTTTCAAAGAGTTACTCGGCAAGTAGCGTGGACGAAATGACAACCAGGAGCAACCGGCTGAGAATCCGCCAGCTCCTCCAGTTCCAACCAAGGTGGTCAACATGATCAGTGGAAGATCAGACATATGCGGTACCTCTTATTCGGCCGCCAAGCGCCATGCTTCAGAGTCAAAGGAAGATAGGTTGAACCTACCAAAAAGACCTTCAGTAAAGGATAGTGTCCAAGAAATCACGTTTGATGAAGACGACAAAGGTGACATCTTGGATCCACACCATAATGCACTCGTTGTGACTCTGCAAGTAGCTAATTGCTTGGTGAAGCGCATCCTGATTGACAATGGGAGCTCTGTCAACATAGTGACCACTGACAGTTTGGCAAGTATGGATATCCCGCTCGAGCATGTTACTCGAAGTTCATCCGTTCTAGTTGGGTTCAGTGGGGAGACCAAGCATACATACGGGGAAATCAAGTTGCCCGTTTATGTGAAAGGAGTGAACTCCATGGAGAAATTATGCGTTATCGAATGCAAATCATCTTACAACATCATTTTGGGAAGACCCTGGATTCACAACATGAAGGCCATTCCATCAACTTACCACCAATGTATCAAGTTACCCACACGTTGGGGGGTTGTCAAGGTGAAGGGAGATCAGCAGACAACAAAAGAATGTTACAAGGTATCCATGAAAGCAACGAGCATCCCCAGGTAGACATAGCAATTAAAGAAAAAGGTACGGGACGCCTTGGAGGTGGCTGAAAGCGACATTAAAGAAATTCAGCTTGACTCCTCCTGACCTGATGTCAAGGTGTTATTGGGAGCTGACATCCCTCATGAAGTTGAGGATAGTATAGTGGAGTTCTTGAAGACCAGAGCCAGTTGTTTTGCTTGGAAGCACGAAGACATGACTAGGATTAGCAAGGATATCATCACCCACAAGTTGAATGTTGATCCTAGCGTCAAACCTGTTCATCAGAAGAGAAGGAAGTTCGCACATGAGCGCAACCAAATTATAAAAGAAGAGGTTGCACGGTTGCTAAAAGCCAAGATGATAAGGGAGGTTGATTACCCAAGGTGGTTGGCCAACATGGTGGTCGTTGAAAAGAAGAATGGAAAATGGCGTGTGTGTGTGGATTTCATGGACCTCAACAGGGCATGTCCAAAGGATCCCTTTCTTTTGCCTCATATTGATTCTCTGGTAGATACAACGGCTGGCCACGACATCTTAACTTTCATGGACGCCTCCTCAGGTTATCAACAAATCCAGATGGAACCATTAGACTAGGAGGACACTGCCTTCATCACCCCCGAAGGTATATATTGTTATATTGCTATGCCATTCGGACTAAAAAATGCAGGTGCAACTTATCAAAGGCTGGTGAACAAGATGTTCAAGGATCAACTTAGAAAAACCATGGAAGTCTACATCGATGACATGGTAGTAAAATCAAAGCACATGGAAGATCATGTTGAACATCTCAGAGAAGCATTTGACATCTTAGAAGCTTTCAACATGAAGCTCAACCCATCAAAGTGTCACTTTGGAGTCAAGGCTGGCAAATTCATTGGTTATATGGTGACTAAGAGGGGCATTGAAGCAAGTCCTGAGCAGATCAAGGCTATTATCAACTTGGAGTCACCCAAAACTGTTAAAGACATGCAGCGGCTTACAGGCAGGGTAGCAGCCCTTAACCAGTTCATCTCCAAATCTTCTGACAAATGCAGGTTATTCTACGAGGTACTTCGAAAAAATAAGTTGTTCCAATGGACCAGTTAACATGAAGCAGCCTTCGTTCAACTTAAAGAGTACCTCACAACCCCGTCATTATTGTCCAAGCTTGAGCCAGGAGAACCGTTGTTCCTCTACCTTGCAGTGTCTGAAACCTCAGTTAGCGTAGTCTTGGCCAAAGAGCAAGATGGTACGCAGCTTCCCGTTTATTACGTAAGTAAGTCTCTACTTGACGCTGAAACCAGGTATTCTCATCTTGAAAAATTTATACTTGCTCTAATTATTGCTTCTATAAAATTACGCCATTATTTCGAAACCCATTTTATTATTGTCAGGTAGGATGGCTAAATGGTCAGTACAACTTAGTACTTATGACATACAATATGAAGCAAGGACTGCCATCAAGTCGCAAGCTTTGGCAGATTTGTAGCAGATTTCAGTCCCAGCTTGCAGCCCGAGGTTGAACTCGAGGTCCAACAACTTGAAGACCTTGGATCTCCTAGATATTGGACACTGTACACAGACGGGGCTTCAAACGCTAGGGGCACAGGTTTAGGAATCATCCTAAAATCCCCTCTAGGAGACCTCATTCCTCAACTTGTGGCTTGTGAGTTCAGGGCAACAAATAATGAGGCTGAGTATGAGGCTCTCAATATGGGATTAACTACTGCTTTAAATTTAAATATTAAACATATTAATGTATTTACTGATTCCCTGTTACTAGTTAACCACTTCAATGGATCTTATACAGCTAAGCAGGTAAAAATGACAAGTTACCTCCAATATGTTAAGTTGTTAGCTGGGCAATTTGAGGATTCATCTTTGAACAGATCCCAAAAGAAGAAAATACTAAAGCAGATGCCCTAGCCAACTTGGGTTCAAGTTGCAGAAGCATGTTGAACAATAAAATCCCAATCATCCACATCATGCATCCCGCCATAGACCAGCTTGAAGCGTGCCAATTCAATGAACAACCCAGTGCCGTGATCATGCCTATCAACAACTCCACATCCTGGACGCTACCCATAATTCAGTACTTGCAAGATGGCACAATCCCACTTGGTGTTAAAAGTCCACAATCCTTTAGGATAAAGGTATCTCGATTCATTTTGATAAATAATGTCTTGTTCAGAAAATCCTTTACAGGTATATACTTGAAATGCCTAGAGCCAGAACAAGCTGAAGAAGTTCTAAGGGAATTGCATGATGGTGAGTGTGGCAACCATGCTGGGAGCAAATCGCTATCTACAAAAGCATTAAGGACAGGATACTATTGGCCGACCAAGTGGCAAGATGCAGTCAAGTACGTCCAGAAGTGTGACGCATGTCAGAGACACAGCAACATCCTGCATCAACCTGCTGAACCACTACATCCCATCTTGTCACCTTGGCCCTTCATGCAATGGGGGATGGATATAGTGGGCAAACTGCCCAGGGCACCCGGGGGCAAAGTGTTCATGTTAGCCATGACAGATTACTTCTCGAAATGGATCGAAGCCGAAGCCTACGTGCAAATCAGGGATAGAGAAGTAATATCGTTTATAAAGAGAAACATCATCAGTAGGTTTGGAGTCCCATTCAAAATCATATGTGTAATGGCTCCCAGTTTATTAGTAAAAAGACGCAAGACTTCTGCATAAGATGGGGAATCAAACTGATAATGTCTACACCATTACATCCTCAAGCGAATGGGCAAGCCGAATCCAACAACAAATTGATAGTTAACAACCTGAAGAAAAGACTTGATCAAAAGAAAGGAAGATGGGCTGAGGAGCTACCCCTGGTACTTTGGGCTGACAGAACCACCCCAAAAGGAGGAACCAGGCAAATGCCATATTCCTTGGTGTTCGGTACTGAAGCTGTTCTCCCTATGGAATTCTCAGTCCCCACAGCCAGATATGGTTTAGCAACCCCAAAAAATAACCAACTTATCCTCGCAAATGATTTAGACACTATTGATGAGCTCAGAGATATGGCTAGAGTCAGGATGGCTGCCTACAAGCAGAGGATAGCCAACTTGTACAACAAAAATTTTCGCATTAGAAGGTTTCAAGTTGGGGACATGGTCCTAAGAAAAGTTTTTCAGAACAGAAAGTAACCAAATGCCGGCAAATTTGCAGCCAAGTGGGAAGAACCTTACCTAATTGATGCGGAGGCTGGAAAAGGAGCCTACAGCCTGTCAACCTTAGATGGCATGAGAACTCCAAGAAATTGGATGCTATCCACCTCAAGTTGTACTTCATGTAAGTTATGAACTTATCAATTTTCGTTCCAAAGATCAGGTATGATTCATTTTTCTTTATGTTGTTCTTTCAATATAATTTATATATTTCGAACATTTATTGACTTAAGCATCAGAGGGGTGTTAGCCAAGCTAACACCCACCCTAACCTGTTTTTGTTTTGCAAGATGAGACGATACTAGCAACTTACACGAACCCAGGTCAACCAAACAAAAGATATGTCAAGTTGTTCAACATATCAAAAACTGGTAAATCTCTACACAACACATCTTTAAATCGCAACTTATTGGGGAGAATTTAAGCCTATTCTATACTTGTCCTCAAGGAAAAAAGGTACACTCCTTCTAAAAAGGTTCAAAGGTCTTACACCTTTCTCAAGTTATCAAGGTTATTTACACCTTCGCATGGGCGCACATTTTTCATGTTTTAGCTAAGGAGTAGGTGGGCCAATGTGTCAAGTACATATTGATTACCTTCTTTCCCTTAGTTAAGATTATGAATCTAAGTTAAAATCATTGGTTGTGACATTAACATGTTACCAAAACGGACATCATAATGAAAAGCTAAACGTCTTTTCCATTTATTGGCATATTATTTTTAAAATTTCATCAAAATGTCCAAACGGACGTAGGTAACATCCCACATTCTAAAAAAGGAAATATTCAATATTTGAAAGCAAAGAAAGACTTCTTCAATCAAGAGCAACATCCTTGCCTTTATCCATTCTCTTTCCTTCCTGAGTTTCACCAACCTGCTTCAACCTATCCACATTCCTAGAAGTCACATCACAAGGCCTTTCATGAACAATCCTTTTTAAAGCAGCATATTCCTCCTCCAAGTTCCAAGCTGAGTGCTCACCAGCTTGATATTCTCTGATCATCTCAATTCTAGCATCAAAGACGAATTTAGCAGCTTCAGCCACTAGTTCATCGCGAAGGTTTTCCATCTCTTTAACATGTTTCATTCTAACTTCTTCCATCTCTTCCTCCTTCGCTTTCAACATGTCAAAAGCTACTTTGAGGTCTGCCTCATATTCCTTTTTCTCCATGGTCAAAAGCTACTTTGAGGTCTGCCTCATATTCCTTTGGATATCCAAAGGTGTTTGCGTTTGCTTAGAAGATTTTTGATGTGCTTTTATTGAAGGCAAAAATGCCTGGACTTTGTTTGAACTGATAGAGAGTTTGTCCTGGCCTCTCGGTCCCATTTTTACAGTGGCGGAGATGAGAGCTAAGCCCTAAGAGATTTTGCTTAGGATAAACGGTGATGTTGATGATGGGCTGCCAAGATCAAGATATTTTTGCCTATGTAAATCTCTAGAAGAACATGATGATAAAGATGGGATGAAAATCCCTGAGATATTTTTGCTTATGTAAAGCCAATGGAAGACCTTGATGCTGATTTTGTTATGCCATAGGCTAAGGAACCAACTTTGCCTAAGTGAGGACAAGTTAGATCTTGAAACTCGAAGCCCTTTATATGGTGATATTGACTCCGTGGGAAGATCCTTATAAATTTGTGAGGCTGCTTTGCTTGTAGATTATGGAAGTTCTCCCTCCATCCCTTCTTTTTTTATCAATGACATACCCTTTGTTTTGTCTATACCGCCTATTCAGATTTCAAATCTAGTAGGCATATCTTTTGCGCTTTTATTAGGATTTCCTTGGAAATAACCCCTTGATTTGAATGGGGAGGTAGTGTGCATTGACTCTAGAGAAGATATTTTGACATTATGAGAGGGAGACTTTTTCTTTGGGGAAGCCCAATGACTCTAAGAGGGACATCAACTCGATTTGTGGAAAGAGTTGTTAACTTTGCGGGGAGGACTCTTAACCTTTTAGGAGGTACATGTTGCATTAGCCACTAGTATTGTCTCTTTTGAGAGATGACCCAAGGAATCAAGAATGAGTTCATTTAGTGAGAAGAGAAGGAAGGGAAGCCTCAATTTGATCGCGAGAAGTTGGGAGTATAGCTGAATAATAAGAAGCACCAAGACTCGACAAGGAATGTGAATGACTCCAACTCTAAGAAAGTCTTTCTATCTTCAGTTAAGTTGTTGTTCATTTTGATCGCTTTACAAATGTGTAATACAAATATGTCTTGATGAATTTCGAGAAGAAGGCTAATCGCCACAATAATCTAGGGCTAAAGCCTTCTTCTTACATGAGACCAGATCCGGAGGTTGCCCATGTTCTTCTCAAGGTGAGAAGCTCAGATCGTCGTAGTTTGGGTTGATGCTTCATTTTTTGCTTTCCTTTCGAAGTTTGTGATGAAGGAATTTGATTTTGCCACTTCATGGGTCTTCCATTTTTAGATTTGATCCAACCTTATCCTCTCCATTTGTTGGGCTTGGTCTAAAAATCTCCTAGACCTATTCTGGAGTTTTCTCACCCATTGACCCCTGCAACATTGTCCACCATAGTTTGATGCATTTTACTTAACCCATCATAGAATGACTGATATAAGTGGGGTAAGGAAAATATATGCTGAGGGAACTGAACTAATCACATCTTAAATCTTTCCCACGCTTCGTGGAGTGACTCAATAGGTTCTTGTTAAACCTATTATTTTCTGTCTTAGGAGAGACAGTGAAGCGTGAGAATAAAATCTATGCATAAAAGCCTTATACATCTTCTCCCAAGTGTCTGATATTGGGAACTATGGTCATGAACCAAATTTTAGCTGAGTCTTTAAGAGTGAAAGAAAAACATCGCATCTTTGATTGGTCCTCCGCGACTCCATCGGTTAAATGAAAAGACTAGACAGTGGTCAGGTAGTCACGGATGAAGTTTAAGGTATCTTCACTAGATCCCCCATGGAAGCTAGGTAAAAGGTTAAAGTATTATCCCTTTAGCTCATATCCTCTTACCGTGGTCAACAAGACTATGAAGGATGATGCTACATCAATTTTAGGGCATAAATAGTCCTTCATGTGATGAATAGTGACTTTGTCTCCCATTTTAATTCCTTGTTCATCTATATCGATGGTAGAAGTTTCAAATTCTGTATGTGACTCAGTGACATGGGGAATTCCCTTCCACGCTTTTCTATATCGTCGTTTAAAAGAACCAACTCAGAGTTCAATGACCTTTGACCAAGCATTCACTATTGAAAATTGAACTGTGGATTATAGAACGGGAAAGTTACCGAACCATGCAATGTACTATACAATAGATTTCATAAAAGGTAACATATTATCTAGTGACATCTTAATGCAATGTACTTTTGAGATTTTTTTTCAAATAATGGAAGACTACTGGATGTCGCTAATTATCGGTAACTGAGATATGATGTGGAACTATTTTGTCCTAGTAAAATACGCGTATTATGCCAGATAGGAATTTAAACATCACATGCTCAGCACGTGACTGGTTGTTTAGGGTTTTAAGCTCTCAACACAGTTACACAGGCATGAACACTTCAACCATATACAACGAGAAGGAAGAGAGTAGCCAAGGCGTCGGTCGTACGATTTGTAGATGTGGGGATGAAGCACCAATATGGACAGCGTGGTTAGATGATAATCCAAGAAGAAGATTTACCAGGTGCCCCAATTACAAGGTATTCGACCTAATTTTTTGGTCATATGAAAATTTTCATGAGATAGAACATAAAAGGTTAATTTTGGGGAATAATTCCAATTACTTGTTTTTTCTTTGTTGGATTCAAGAAAATATTGTCATTACTTTGCTTGAATAGATGCTGACTTACCTAAAACATCAAAAAGAATTATCTTGGCCAAACATTTGAGGTCCAAAATTGATGTTTTAGATGTCCAGAAGAAGAAATTGATGGTTGAAATGGAAAATGCCAATGTGCAAACCTTTGAGTTGACAGAGAAGGTTGCCAGATTGAAGGTCAAATGCACAAACCTAAGGGACAAAAATCATTGTTTAGTAAATGACATTACCAAAATAAAAGATAGGGAGCACTGGTATATTGTTATTATATCTGGTATCTGATCGAGGCATGCCCAATAGATTAAAGGGAAAATTCTACCGCACGGCAATTAGGCCGGCATTGCTTTACGGCACCGAATGTTGGGCCGTGAAACAGTGTCACGTGCATAAGATGAATGTGGCGGAGATGCGTATGCTGCGATGGATGTGCGGTCATACAAGAAAGGATCGATTGGGGAATGAGGTGATCAGAGGTAAAGTAGGAGTTGCGCCCATTGAGGATAAAATGAGGGAAAATCGTCTAAGGTGGTTTGGACATGTGAGAAGGAGACCGAGTGATGCACCGGTTAGGAGGCCAGAACAGTGGAGAAATGATAAAATGGCGAGGGGTAGGGGAAGACCCAAACAAACTTGGATTAGAGTAATTGAAAAGGATATGAGTTTACTTGGAGTGGATGAAAGTATGGTGTTGAAGAGGCTGAAGTGGAGGGCAAAAATCCATGTGGGGGGTTGATTTTTTTTCTTGATTTTGATTTTTATTTTGATTTTTTTTTTTTGATTTATTTATTTATTTATTTATTTATTTATTTATTGATTTTGATTTGTATGTTTATTTATTTATTTGTTTATTTATTTATTTATTTATTTATTTTTATTATTATTATTTATTTATTTTTTATTTTTTATTTTTTTATTTTTTTCCACGATGACATATGAGGATTCATGTTAGCCGACCCCAAATTACTTTGGGACTAAGACTTTGTTGTTGTTGTTGTTGTATCTGTTTTGGTTGTTGTTTTAGCATTGAATTTGGGTTTTAGCAACTACGTTAAAAAGAATGGTAGTATTAGGTTTCTACCTTAGGTATTTCTAAAATGTTGTTTGCATGGTTGATCCAGATGGGTATGTATTGCAATTCCTAATGTTGGAGACTTATTTTTTGTTTTGCTAGAAATGTGAACTTTAAGTTTATCCATTAATTTGTATTTGTTTAATTTTACTTATGTTTTATAAATGGAAAGACAAACAACAGACTGACAACCAAAATATTTACTACATGAAATAAATGCCAAATCCTCATATATTTCACTTACACAAGTTTCATGTACTGACTTCTCCTTTTTCTTGGCTCTACCTTTACCCATTCGAATTGGTAATTTCATTGGTGGTATTGGCTCAGTATCCTTCATGTGGATTGGTCCTGTATGAAAATAACAAAATAATATAGACTCTCACAATTGTTTATTAAACAAAAGTATTCAGCATTATTTTCTTTGTCTTACCCTCATTGCTAATTGCATTCATTATTGGTTCAGTCTCTTCCATCGGCACTGATTATAACTCCATTGGGAGTGTACCACCATCCATGCCATTATCTGTACCCCAAATAAATAATATCTGTAAATGTTAGAAACATGTGTTGCCATGTTTGTTGTCCCGTGTGTTGTCATACCAGTGTTGCCACTTGAAACTCTATGGACTTTCAAGCAGATAAACGAAAGACTCAATGTTCAAAATGCAAGCAAGAAGGTCACAATCGTCATAGATGTCCAAGTAATAGACAATAGAATTATTTTTATGTAATTTCCATTAAACTTGAATGTAATTTCTATTTGAGTGAAATTTTTCAAAACTATATGTAATGAAATTTTTCAAAACTATATGTAATATGAAAGTTTATGTTTGGCAAAATAACAATTAGTTTCTGTAGTTTATTTTTGGCAAAGTTTATCAAGTCTCTGTAATTTCTGTCCGTGACAAAGTTTATGAAGTTTCTGCCTAAAGTGTATCAAGTCTTTGTAATTTCTTGCCCATCTACAAACTCGCTATTTGAATTAGCGAGTTCACCTAAACTCGCTAATTGAATTAGCGAGTTTAGATGAACTCGCTAATTCAAATAGCGAGTTTGTAGATGCCAGATCCAGCTCCAGCAGTTACCAGAAACTGCCCACCTGCAACAATAAAGATGTGCAATAACAAAAACCAACAAAACCCATGTATACAACAACAAATATAGAAACAAACTAAAACTTTCAAACAACCAATATATAGATTACAAAAACAAGAAATAATACAAATATACATTACAAATATACATTACAAAAACTATTAAACTAATCAAATCTCACTTTTTCTTTCTTTCATATGTTTTATCATATGTAGATGGAGTGTATTTGTTTACTGGATGTCGTGACCTAGACCCCTTTCTTATGTCAGTTTGTCTCTGAAATTCCTCCCTCTGAGTTTGTGTAATGCCCTCAAAGTGAGTCCCGCCAGAAGAAGTCGAACTCAGATCGGAGAATGGTCGTATCGTTGCTCATGATGTAGATAGAGGAACCCTAAAACCACTTCCACTCCCTGAATATACTCCAAAACCATAGTGGGTGTAGGGTCTAGCTGGGCACTCCCACTCCCACCAAACTGACTCAGAGCAACTGTCCACTGTGACGGCCATTCAAATAGTCCATCATCCTGGTTCTGTGTTTGAGGCTTTGGCTCTGGCACTGGGTCGATGTGAGGCTCGGGATCTGGCTTATCATGTAAGTTCATCTCAGGCTGTGACTGTCTAGGTGCATGATGTCTACATCTACAAGGCTGTCTAGGTGCCACACCCTGGGCGCAATCAACCGGTATCGAAGGTGCTTCAGCCTCAAGCCGCTGCTCTCTCACATGCGTGAGAGTATGTCTGACAATTCTTCGCACCTCAAACCGGGACGGACACGACGGACTTTATTGCTCCTCATCCCTAGTAATGCCATCTTCGTTGGTCACATGAACACGTTGTATGTTTTGTACATGTTTTTATAGCATAAATTATGAGAACGAGACATAATTAAATAATTCGAAGGTAAAAAAGTAAGGTGATTATAATGAGAACAATTTAAGAAATTCTTATCAAACCCTCCAAAAAGGGGCTATCGTCCGGTAACCAAACTCCTCTACACATGCAATGGGTTTTGGACAAACATGCATGTGATCCTCCTATACCAAATCATGTAAGGATGCGTATAATGCATGACCTCAACCCCCATATGCCCGTATACCAATCTATCATGTCATTGTTCCCAAGCTGCTATATATCGCTGGTGTCGGGAACTCCAAATGACATGGTGTGAATGTGTGCCCAAATTCTTTTTTTTTTGTGTTTTTAGATTGGATTCACTTGAGTTTGAAAACATCAGGTTTAATTTAAAAAACGGAGTCGCCACGCCATTTTGATTTCCTCAAAACTTTGAAAAAAAAGTTTTTTTAGGGTTCGGAGGTTAAGTTACCCCTTGGGAAGAACGGATCGTCGTTCACCCAAGGTGCCTTGCCGTAGCAAGTCTCCCAAGATTCCATTTTTCGTGCTTGCTTGTGTGCTTTCTTGTGTGCATGTGTTGAAAAAGAGAGGGGGGGAATGTTCCAAGTTGTCCTCCGGACGTATAAACCATTTGATTGGTTATCGCTCGGGATTCCTTGGATTTTTTATGTGTTCGGGACTTTGATCCCGTCCTCATCTTGGACTTGTGATCATCGCTATTTGACCTTGGGTCTTGCGTGATCGAGATAGGGACTCTCTTTTAGAGTCCAAAATGAGGTTCTTTAGAAAGGAGTGTCCTTAGCCCATCAATCCTACATCTTGAGACGATTGAGCTCGTATAGGGGCTACTATGCTCGTCTCAAATGATAATCGGAGATATAGGGTTCAAGGTCTATCCCTTTCTAAAGAGATTGTGGCAGCTTTTATGAAAGAAACGATATAAAGATAGGACCTTTACACCGGTCCGTTCCAAAGGATACCAATGGGGACATGGGGAATGCATGTGTTAAGATAAAAATGACATTTTTAATGAAAATATGACATTTTTGGATGCAAAGGATGCCTTTTGATAGAAAGAAATGATTTTTATGCAAAGGATGCATCTTTAATGTGGAAAAATAGCATTTTATATGCAAAGGATGTATAAAGATGCCATTTTGAAGCAAAGGATGCTACTTTGATTGTAAAGAAATGATTTTTAATGCAAAGGATGCATTTTTATGTGGAAAATGGATTTTAGGTGCAAAGGATGCACCATTTATGTAAAGGAATGATTTTTAATTTGCAAAGGATGCATTTTTTATGTCAAAAAGAGATTTTTAGGTGCAAAGGATGCACCTTTTATGTAAACACTACATTTTTATAAGCAAAGGATGCTATTTTGATGCAAAGGATGCAAGGAGAGGGGGATATGATTTACATGAATAAAGATATGATCTTTAACAACAATGTACCAAGTCCCAAGCAAATATATAATGATATGTAAAGCAAGGAGCAAATATATCACATGTATATGAGCATAATGCAAAATAAGTAGGTTGAGAGGTTACCAAAGGTGGTGACCTCTTTCTCTTTGGAGTTTGCCTAGGAAGGACCAACTTTTGGAGGCTTCAAGGAGGAGGGAGGTGGCTCTTGGCACTCTTCAGCTTCCTGAATTTTCGTGGTGATGTTTTAATAGAGTTTTGGTGCTGAAAGTTGTATATGAAAATGGGTAGAGGAGGCCTCTATTTATAGGAAGTCTGGAAAGAGCCAATGAAGCCGTGCGGCCTGGAGTTTCCTCCTAATGCAGCCGTGCGGCATTATCCTGTATGACTCAGCATCTTTCTAGAATCATGCAAGGTGGCCTTTCTAGAAGGATTTTATATACAAGGAAAACGTGTTTTTTTAATACCAAGTAATCCTTTCATCCCTTGGAAGGTTCGGAACAGTTCCCGAATTGCTCCTGAACTTTAGAAAAGTCCGGGGAATTGCCGGGAAACTTAACCGGGAGGCATGAGCCAGATTTGGGTACTTACATAAGGCCCTCGGCAACGTCACTTGCAGGGCGAGTGGGGTTGTTGATAGAAAAGGATCTGATCTGGCGAATGCCGAGACGGATTGGGTGACCAAGGTGGTCGAGTGGCTGAACCTTTGGAAAGCTACCTACGTATCCCGAGTGGGAATCAAGCCATAATCGTAGTTCGGAATCCACTGGGGAAAGGGGTGTCATATGTGACGAATTGGTTGAACCTAAAGTAGGCTACCTATGTATCCTGGAGGAATCAAGCCAGGTCGTAGTTCAGAATAAGATCTGCAGGGGAATAGTGAAGAGAAACTGGTCTCTTGCTGGGGAAATAGAAGGGAAAGTGACCTAGGAGGTCAAGAGATTGATCCTACTGGGGATATACTAGGAGTGACCGATGTGGTCGGATATTTAGATCTCTATGAGGGGCTACTTCACCACTGAGGAGTGATGAAGGAACAGGGTGACCAAAGTGGTCGGATGGCTGGACCTTTTATGAAAGGCTACCTACGTATCCCGGAGGAATCAAGCCTTGATCGTAGTTCAAGCATCACTAGATAGTTAGGAACGATTTCTTCGATCCTTGAGGTTTTGATAATTAATGGAGGTTGTCACCTGATTGACAATTAATGGAGGTTGTCACCTGATTGACAATTAATGGAGGTTGTCACCTGAAGAAACTAAAGCTTACGTCACTATCGAGGAGATAGAGGTAGCTAAAGTTTGGAGAACTTGAGCGTACTTCTCAATCTGTGAGATAGAGGTAGCTAAAGTTGGGAGAACTTGAGCGTACTTCTCAATCTGTGAGATAGAGGTAGCTAAAGTTTGGAGAACTTGAGCGTACTTCTCAATCTGTGAGATAGAGGTAGCTAAAGTTTGGAGAACATGAGCGTACTTCTCAATCTGTGAGATAGAGGTAGCTAAAGTTTGGAGAACTTGAGCGTACTTCACCATCTGTGAGATAGAGGTAGCTAAAGTTTGGAGAACTTGAGCGTACTTCTCAATCTGTGAGATAGAGGTAGCTAGAGTTTGGAGAACTTGAGCGTACTTCTCAATCCCTTTCGAATCATAGATAGAGGTAGCTGAAGTTTGGAAAAACTTGAGCGTACTTCTCAATCTCTTTCGAATCAGAGATAGAGGTAGCTGAAGTTTGAAAAACTTGAGCGTACTTCTCAATCCCTTTCGAATCAGAGATAGAGGTAGCTGAAGTTTGGAAAAACTTGAGCGTACTTCTCAATCTCTTTCGAATCAGAGATAGAGGTAGCTGAAGTTTGGAAAAACTTGAGCGTACTTCTCAATCTCTTTCGAATCAGAGATAGAGGTAGCTGAAGTTTGGAAAAACTTGAGCATACTTCTCAATCTCTTTCGAATCAGAGATAGAGGTAGCTGAAGTTTGGAGAACTTGAGCGTACTTCTCAATCTGTGATAGAGGTAGCTAAAGTTTGGAGAACTTGAGAGTACTTCTCAATCTGTGATAGAGGTAGCTAAAGTTTGGAGAACTTGAAGCATACTTCACTATCTCTTTCGAACTAGAGATAAAGGTAGCTGAAGTTGGAAAAACTAAAGCATACTTCACTATCTCTTTCGAATCAGAGATAAAGGTAGCTGAAGTTGGAAAAACTTAAGCGTACTTCACTATCTCTTTCGAATCAGAGATAAAGGTAGCTGAAGTTGGAAAAACTAAAGCGTACTTCACTATCTCTTTCTAACTAGAGATAGAGGTAGCTGATGTTTGGAAAAACTTGAGTGTACTTCTCAATCCCTTTCGAATCAGAGATAGAGGTAGCCGAAGTTGAATCTTGACAACTCGGGGGCTGTTTCCTTATTTGATTTAATTCTAACAGAGATATAAGAGATTTTTGGGAGAAATTTATACGATTTGAGAAATTTATACGGTCTTTCGGACCGGGTAATTTAAAGCTTTCCTGACTACGGACAATGATTTGAAAAATTTATGCGGTCTTCTTGACCGGGTGATTTATAGCCTTCCGGGCTATGGATGATGATTTGGGAAAATCGTTATTCCATTTGGAGATAACGAGAAATTTCCCGGATGAGACGTTATCCCATTTGGTGATAACGGAGATCGCGAGAGAGGTTGAAATGTTATTCCTTCATTCGGGAATAACGGAGATCGAAAGAGATAGCGAAATGTTATTCCTTCATTCGGGAATAACGGAGATCGCGAGAGAGGTCGAAATGTTATTCCTTCCTTCGGGAATAACGGAGATCGAAAGAGATAGCGAAATGTTATTCTTCATTCGGGAATAACGGAGATCGCGAGAGAGGTCGAAATGTTATTCCTTCCTTCGGGAATAACGGAGATCGAAAGAGATAGCGAAATGTTATTCCTTCATTCGGGAATAATGGAGATCGCGAGAGAGGTCGAAATTTAATTCCTTCCTTTGGGAATAACGGAGATCGAAAGAGATAGCGAAATGTTATTCCCTCATTCGGGAATAACGGAGATCGCGAGAGAGATCGAAATGTTATTGCCTTCCTTCAGGAATAACGGAGATCAAAAGAGATAGCGAAATGTTATTCCTTCATTCGGGAATAACGGAGATCGCGAGGGATAGCGAAATGTTATTCCTTCATTCGGGAATAACGGAGATCGCGAGAGATAGCGAAATGTTATTCCTTCATTCGGGAATAACGGAGATCGCGAGGGATAGCGAAATGTTATTCCTTCATTCGGGAATAACGGAGATCGCGAGAGAGGTCGAAATGTTATTCCTTCCTTCAGGAATAACGGAGATCAAAAAAGATAGCGAAATGTTATTCCTTCATTCGGGAATAACGGAGATCGCGAGAGATAGAAAAATGTTATTCCTTCATTCAGGAATAAGGAGATCGCGAGGGATAGCGAAATGTTATTCCTTCATTCGGGAATAACGGAGATCGCGAGGGATAGCGAAATGTTAAACCTCGGGTCTTGATTAAAGTCCCTTTCTCAAATTCTGGCGCTTGAAGCTGATGCTGACAGGCTTTTAGAACCAAAGACTAAAGCAGGTTTCGAAGTGGCCAAACCTCTCTTCTAGGGATGGATACGACTTATCGAAGCCCCGGTTTGAGGGAAAAATTCTGCAAAGCCCTGGCTTAAAGAGGTGACTTGGTGGTGTTCCGGCTGATGACCTAGCAAATGTCCCAATCTGATTGGTGCTGCAAAAGTGATCCTGAGTTTGATCTGACCAAGACTGAATCCATTGAGGAACCCAATGCGAACCCCCAAAAATGGCCAAAGAAGCCCCAGTCTGAGGAGATGGCTTGGCAAAGCTCCAATCTCGAAGAGTGTCAAGGCAGCCCTAATGCGAATTGTAGCAGAAGAGGGAAACCTATCTTTTTTCTCCCTTTTTTTTTCTTTAGTCAATCATTCAACCTTAAGAAGATGTGAAGGAAGAGATTCTTAGAAATTTATACATGCAGGGGCATATTTTTCGAAAGGTGGGAATAGATCCCGATTTTGTGTTATTTTGATGGCCTTATTCGACGTAGGCACAAAAACTCGCTTTAGGTTTGACTCTTATGAGAGAGTATAAGCGTTGAAAGGTTTGTAAAAGTGTATGGAAGCCCCTGTTGACAGAAAATCAGTGTTTAGCTCTATCTTTCCTAAAATGTTAGAAAAAGAAGACTTGTCAAGACATCTGAAAACTTGTTTTATTTACAATGATCACAAGATTGCTTAAAACCCTTTATTAATGTTCGGGTTATTCAACCGCTAATCTCGATATGAACAAACATTTTGATTAATCATGAGGAGAAATTCAACCAGTGTCGTGGATCAAGGTTGGCTGGGTGTGAAAGAAAGGTTTGTGTATAGGGAGGTCATTGATGAGACCGGGTTTTCTGGGATTTAACTGTGTTTATGGGAAAGGTCACTGATGAGACCGAATTTTCGAGAATTTGAATATTCTTATGGGAAAGGTCATTTGATGGGACCGAATTTTCTGAAATTTGAATATGCTTATGACCGGACCATTTCTGGTTGTCTACGTTCCCCTCATTGTGAGGAGCTCAGGTCGCCATAGTTCGGCTTTGGCCGGACTATGTTTGGTTTTGGGAAATGGGATTTGTGGTTCCTTTAGTGGAAAGGCTTAGATGAGAAGGTTGGATGATGAGGCATGGGCCTCGGGATGATTCCTTGACCAAGTCATTCTTGGACGGCTGCTTCAATTGCTTCCCGATTTTCGTCTTTTACTGGGGGATAAAGGATTTGCACGTGCCTAAAGGCTTATGAAATGCTTCTGTCTTTGCTTCGACTGCCCCATTGTTATCGACAACATCTATCCTTCGAGCTTTGATTTTTTTGCCTGTCCGTCAAGCTTTTGATTGTGACGCTGGGTCCTTGGCCTCATTTTTTTTTTATGTGCAACCCTGTTTTTTGCCTGGACTGTCCCTTTACAAGGTTTTTAGCCTTGCTGGGTATTATTCTTTTTGTACTACATTTTTTTTCTTTTTTTTTAAGTGCAACCCTGTCTTTTGCCTAGACCGCCCTTTTTTTGGGATTTTCAGCCTATGGGCATTACTCTTTTTGCACTAAGATTTTTTTCTTTTTTTCTTTTTTTTTTTTTGAAGCACCTGAGGGCCAAAGCGAGCCCCTGCTTGAACTTTCTTGATACCCTTGAGGTCTAAGGCAAGCTCCTAGGTTGCTGTCGACATGGGGTCAATCTTTCGAAGCTGAGTGGCCTTTTGTAACCCTTGACGATGCCGCCGTCGTTGACTTGGTCAAGGTGATGGTGAGGACATGGTTTGGGAAGTGTATGGCTTGATGAAGGCTTTTTATGAGATAAGGAAAGTGTATGGTTTGATGGAGACCTTTTGGGAGGTAAGGAGAGTGTATGGGGAGGCATTAGTTGACTTTCTCACACTGATTAATCAGAATGTTAATTATTTCGAGAGATTATTTGTTGAGCAATGCAAGTGATCATATAAAATAAAACCATTTCATTAAATGTAATGTAGGTGTGCAAATAATGTCTTAAGTCTAGCAAGAAAAGAAGAAGACTCTTTTATAGAAGATTGAAGACTAATTACAATGTCCGAGGAGGACTTGATTGAAAGAGGAATACACTAGAACCTACGAAGGTTGACTGAGAGAATTTTTTTTGCTCAAGGATAGGTAACCCCTAGCCTAACTACTCTTCGCTGGTTGGACTGCCATGACGCTTGAGCTTTCCATTTTTCTGCTAGCTTCTGAATGCCCTATCGCAGACTGAAGCAGTGATCTGTTACCTGCCCATGATACTGGTGGAAGTGGAGGGATTTGAGGCCACGGGGCAGCTGGAGCAAGTACAATGTGTCCAAAGAAACGGGTCGGAAAAGTCACGGGGGTGAACTTTGTTGACTGAGCATATTGATGGAAGTAAGTGAACTTGGGAGGACTTTGAGGGATATTGGGATCTGTTTGAGAGGATTCAGCGTTGTGCTGGTGGTTTTGAGTGAAAGGGGTAGTACTGGCTGGTTGGTGAAACTGAGAAACAGGCGTGATGAAGCCCGATCCGTTCTGAGGAGCTAAGGGCGATGGGGCCCTGATGGCCTGGGATGTTGGAAATGAATGAAAAGGGGTAGTCCTTGGCAAGGGATCATATGTGGGAGGAGGAGGGTATTGGGTGTAGGATTGAGGGATTGAGATCACTGTTTCAGGAGTCTCATCTTCGACCATGACCACGGAACCATTTGCCTCAACTGTTACCTGAACTCCATGACGGCGGAGAGCACCGATGAGCATGGCTCGCTGATCCTCGTGAACCTCATGGGCATTTTCCAAAGCTAGGACTAATTCTTCCTTCCTAATCATCGGATTTCCTGTACCCTCGCTGTTTTCTGTCAAATCTGCCATTCTGACTCTCTGAGCTGACAAAAGTGACGGTTCTGCCAAATTGTTTGAACCCAAGGCTTCCGTACTGAAAGGCCGCTGACCCGGTATTTTCGCCCACTTCTTTCTCGCTGCGGGAAAGGGATAGACAAGGTTTAGACTTGGGGGTAGGCAAGGTTTAGGCTCGAAGGTGGATGAGGTTTAGACTCGGGGACAAGTGTTTAGGCCGAAGGCTCAAGTAACATGCACTTATTTGCTTAAATTTTGCTCAAAACACATTTTTCTCCTAAGCCTAATTGATCGAAAAAGATTGGACCTTGGAAGGTAGAGATCGAAAATCGGGGATCGGACCGAGGGGGTCGCGATTAGAGATTTGACCGCGGAAGGTCGAGATGGAAAATCGGAGATCGGACCGAAGAGGTCGCGATTAGGGATTTGACCGCGAAGGGTCGAGATGGAAAATCGGAGATCAGACCGAGGAGGTCGCGATTAGGGATTTGACCGCGAAGGGTCGAGATGGAAAATCGAAGATCGAACCGAGGAGGCCGCGATTAGGGATTTGACCGCGAAAGGTCGAGATGGAAAATCGAAGATCGGATCGAGGAGGTCTCGATTAGGGATTTGACCATGAAAGGTCGAGATGGAAAATCGGAGATCGGACCGAGGAGGTCGCGATTAGAGATTTGACCGCGGAAGGTCGAAAATGGAAAATCGGAGATCGGACCGAGGAGGTCGCGATTAGGGATTTGACCGCGAAGGGTCGAGATGGAAAATTGGAGATCGGACCGAGGAGGTCGCGATTAGGGATTTGTCCGCGAAGGGTCGAGATGGAAAATCGGAGATCGGACCGAGGAGGTCGCGATTAGGGATTTGACCGCGAAGGGTCGAGATGGAAAATTGGAGATCGAACCGAGGAGGTCGCGATTAGAGATTTGACCGCGGAAGGTCGAAAATGGAAAATCGGAGATCGGACCGAGGAGGTCGGGATTAGGGATTTGACCGCGAAAGGTCGAGATGGAAAATCGGAGATCGGACCGAGGAGGTCGCGATTAGAGATTTGACCGCGGAAGGTCGAAAATGGAAAATTGGAGATCGGACCGAGGAGGTCGCGATTAGGGATTTGACCGTGAAAGGTCGAGATGGAATCGGACCGAGGAGGTTGCGATTAGGGATTTCAGAAATAGGACTATGCAATTATGATAATTGTTCAAGTTTACTTAAAATAGTATCTTTTATTTGTTTCTATTTGGTTAGAAAAGGGGTTCTGCCCTTCTTTTTCGCAACTACTCTAGATCCTGGATCAGTGGGCTCCGTCAATACGTCTATAAGCCCCTCGTATTCCACCTGTATTTCGACCTCCCAGGGTGGACAGCCCCGGGTGAGGGTCCTATAGGGCACGCGGATCCCACCGACCGAGAAAGAAGAACGCTCCTAACGGGTCTAGCGGGTCATAGGAACTTTTAACTCACGAGCAATGCGAATTACAATCAAGGCAATACCGGGAAAGTCTCGTCTTTCAGCCTTAACAGAATTTCGGCAGAGTTTTGCTTGCGCGAATGACGTTTTGACTTTTCGGTAATGTCCGAGAAGATAATAGGCATGGGTCAGGCGGTAAAAGCTGGATGACACAGTGTCACATTGAACCTCGTTGCATACGCAGTGCGTAAGTCAAAATCGAAGTCAATGCCGGGTCAAGATCTTGCCAATTTTTCCTTGTCGGAATTTTGGCAGAGCTTCGCTTGCGCGAAAGATCTTTGGATTTTTGGCAAGGACTCAGTCTCGACTCTTATGCATTCCGTGCGGGTCAAGGTCAAAGTCAATGCCGAGGTAAGAACTTTTCTCTCCTCGTCACTTGTGATATCTCGGAATATGACGGCCCAAGCATGATGATATAAGGCCGAGATGGATGCTCCTCGGCATACGAGGAAGACCTTCCTCGGCCCTGATACTTAGTTATTAGATTATATTCATAGCCCAAACCATTTGGGCCCAACTCGGACAAGCCCATGTTCGTATCTCGGTTTATACTGTTCAATTAGGAACTTTTTTTTTAAAAGGACTTTCATTTTGAGATAATTGTTTTATTCTTTTTAAAAATGGATATTCACCTTACGACGAAATGAGTAACAACTTTCTACTTAATGAAACTAAGTTTACAAAAAGATGGATACAAAATGTAGTGACAATATTTTATTGACTGCTTGGATTGTGAACTCGTCAAACGTCTAATTAAAGGCATTAACAAAATCATGACACATCATTTTGTAAATCAAAATTTTGTAATATTTTTTGTGACTTTAGTATTACCCACGTACGTCAAATGCATTGTCACCCACACCACCACCTAATATGAAACACTCAATGGTATTTTAAGAAAACATGATCCCTTGTTTCATCATGTGTTAATGTAAAAAACAGGTCGGAGGGAGTACCTAAAGTTTCATTTTAAATATGCCCCCTACTTTAAAAAGTAATAAATAAATAAATAGAAATAAACATGATTCCTAATTTATGTTGGACAATTGTGTAGGCTTCTCAAGAACTTAACTAGAATCTTAACAGAAAAAGATAACGGAGATTGGAAACAAAAGAAATCAAGTCGAGTCTTGTATTTAATACAATCTCCGTAAGAAGTTATTGCCCCGCACAGGTGCTTACGGTTTATATGGCAATCTTCTAGTAAGATAAAACGACTTACAAGTAAATGATAGGAGCACTCCAAATCAATTACTCTAACGAACAACACTTTGTTTTGAACTTTGGACTTTGAAGGATTGAATGCAACAATATGCAATTATTTGGGTATGTTAATCTATCTTACTAGAGGGTAGGAAGGGTAGAAATACAGTATATGTGAATTGAAATTCGGAGGGAAAGTATATATAGAGAGTCGAGGGGTTTTGTGGCTTTTCCTTTGAAAAGTCACAACTTTTCGAGTATAACAGCATTTGCACGGCCGTGTCCAATGAACTGCACGGTCGTGCAAGGCAGTATGCACGGTCGAGTTCAAGGCTCAGCACGGTCGAGTGGCAAGACAAGGCACGGTGCACGGCCGTGTCCTAGACACTTGCACGGCCGTGCAAAAGCTTCTTCAGCCTGCTCATCAGCCCTTTAGCCACAACAAGTCCACACCAATTTTGGGACCAACCCAAATCAAACTTTGACCCAATATTTAACTCTTGTTAAGTTACAAAAAGACTTTATCATTAATTCTCATTCACCCTAAATGGTTTTGAGACATTCAATGAGTTTAGTAATCTACAATAAATGTAGAATACAATTTGTAACTAGTTTCGTTAACACATAACGAACTTCCGTTAGAAACTAGATCAACGTTAAGTTAAACTTAACTTTCCGTTATCCATTTCCAACAATCCCCCACATGAATGACAATTAATGCATGTATGCAATTTCGTCCAAAGTTCCGGCGAACTATTATTACATCGGGATAGATAGCTTGTGGCCTTGAATCTTCCCTAGTGAAATATTATCGGATATACTAGCCATTTGGTAGCGAGTCGCTTTGAACCAGTGACTGTCGGATGTATACCAAGACAATAATACTCACATAATAACAGCTCTAACAATTGTTGTTCTCACATTTTGTCCATTTTGGCCCTGGACCGTATCTCATTCATAAGCGTTCTTTTAGAGGCGACCTGATTACCTCTCGCTTATATAGGTGATTCTCACTATAAGGAGTATCATGCACTACTCCACCCATAGGTATAGAAATTAGGGTTGTACAAAAAATCCGAGGAATCGGACCGGACCAGTAGAACCGGACTGGACCAGTAAAAACCGGACCGAAAAAATAGTATTGGTCCGGTCCTGGTTCCAAATTTTTATGGAACCGATTATTTGGTCCGGTCCTGGTTTTGAAAAAAATATACGCGGTCCTGGACCGGAACCGGACCGGACCGAGAATATATTTTTTATGTATATATATATATATATATATATATATATATATATATATATATATATATATATATATATTAACTTTTTTACCTTTTATAGGCATTTACCCCAATACGGCAATACACATACCCACTAACTATCCACCCGTCTCTCCAGCAAAACCAAAACCAAAACACCTGATGTTGCATAAGCATGTATACCAAAACACCTTATGTTCCTAGATCCTTGAGTTATTATAGTGTGATTAGTTATTATAGTGTGATTATAATGATTAAATGGTTCATAGCTCTCTTTTCCTCTGTTCATAATCGCCACAACTCCCCTCCTTTCGAGTTGTATTTATCTTTATTCATTTTGTTCATTTAGTAAAAGAAAGGTAATACTCTCTCCGTCCCAAAATGTCCAAAAAAATTCATATTTACTCTAATTGTTGATTTTGTTCAACTATTTTGTTTTTAAATATGCTTGCTTGTAGATTTTGTTATTGTAAAAAATTATATTATATTGTAATTTGTAGAACCGGTGGAACCGGACCGGAACCGGACCATTGGAACCGGACCGATGGGACCGGTCCTATAATGTAATGGTCTGGTCCTGGTCCTAAATTTTTACAGAACCGAAGTATTTGGTCCGGTCCTGATTTTCTAAAATTTTGCCAAAAATCGGACCAACCCGGACCGTGAACACCCCTAATAGAAATCATTAAAAGTTTTCTCAACTTATCCTTACCACTGCTGCATGTGCTAGTACTTGGATGTTCTGGGAATGAGTATTCAACATCTCCAGGTTAATAAACCGAGTTGTTGTTTCCAAGTAACTCATTAGAACTTATAACTTGGTTGTCTAATTGAACCAAGGGCCTGGGATCTCCATTTCTCAAGGTTGAGTGTCCGCTATAAGTTCTTTTGTTGTGGGTTTTAAACCCATTCCCCTTAACAGTTTGTACAGTTGATCTCGATTTATACCTTTGGTAAAAGGATTCGCTAGGTTATCACATGATTTCACATAATCAATAGTGATAACGCCATTCTTGATCAACTGTCTAATGGTATTGTGTCTACGACGAATATGTCTAGACTTACCATTGTACATACTATTTTGTGCCCTTCCAATTGCTGATTGACTATCACAATGGATTAGTACAAGAAAGTACAGTGTTTGCTCCAACAAGGAATATCCTCCAGGAAGTTCTTAAGCCATTCTGCTTCTTCCCCAGCTTTATCCAAAGCTATAAACTCAGATTCCATCATGGATCTGGCTATACATGTTTGTTTGGAGGATTTCCATGACACTGCTCCTCCACCTATTGTGAATACATATCCGCTCGTGGACTTAGAGTCTTTCGTGTCAGATATCCAATTGGCATCACAGTATCCTTCTAATACTGCTGGATATTTCTTGTAAAGTATCCCATGGTTTAATGTATACTTTAAATATCTTAGTACTCTCATTAGTGTTTTCCAATGATCAGTACTAGGATTGCTTGTGAACCTACTTAGTTTGCTTACTGAATATGCAATGTCTGGACGAGTACAATTCGTTAAGTACATCAGACTACCAATTATTCTTGCATATTCCAGTTGAGAAACTGGTTCCCCTTTGTTCTTGGCTAAATGTAGAGCCAAGTCTACCGGTTTTTTAGCCGGAGGGACATCAAAGACATTGAATTTCTGAAGAACATTCTCTAGGTAATGGGATTGTGAAAGAACTAATCCTTCAGATGTACTAGAGATCTTTATCCCTAATATTACATCAGTTAATCCCATGTCTTTCATGTCAAAGTTCTTCTTTAACATGCCTTTGGTATTCATGATCAAATCATGATTACTTCCCATTATGAGCATGTCGTCCACATAAAGACAAACGATAACGAATGATTCAGATGTTTCTTTAATGTAGACACATTTGTCACATTCGTTAATCTTGAATCCATTCGATAACATGGTTCTATCGAACTTCTCATGCCATTGTTTAGGTGCTTGTTTTAGTCCATACAAGGACTTTACGAGTTTACACACCTTCCTTTCTTTACCAGGAACTACAAACCCTTCGGGTTGTTCCATGTAAATTTCTTCATCAAGTTCTCCATTTAGGAAAGCAGTCTTTACATCCATTTGGTGTATCTCAAGATTATGCACTGCTGCAATAGCTATGAGAACACGAATTGATGTGATCCTTGTGACAGGGGAGTATGTATCGAAGAAATCATATCCCTCTTTCTGTCTAAAGCCTTTGGCAACTAGCCTAGCTTTGTACTTTTCGATTGATCCATCCGCCTTATACTTCCTTTTAAGGATCCATTTGCAACCTAATGGTTTGCAACCTGGAGGGAGATCAACTAATTCCCAAGTATTGTTGAGCATTATGGATTCTATTTCACTGTTAATAGCCTCTTTTCAGAACGAACTATCCGGACCGGATAAAGCTTCTTTAACAGTTGCTGGTTCGTTTTCTAACATGTAAGATAGAAAATCAGGACCAAAAGACTTTTCCACTCTTGTCCTTTTGCTACGTCTTGGTTCTTCATCTTCTATTTGAGAAGGACCGGTTGTAGACTCATATGTTCTCTTACTAGAACCTACATCTTTCCTGTCCTTAACCGGAAAAATGTTTTCAAAGAATACCGCATTCCTTGATCCTATAGTAGTTCCTACATGCATATCAGGAATGTCCGATTTGTGCACTATGAAACGGTAGGCACTACTATTATTGGCATATCCAATAAAGACACAGTCAATGGTCTTTGGACCAATCTTGACTTGTTTCGGCTTAGGTACTTCAACCTTGGCCAAACACCCCCACACTTTAAGGTATTTAAAACATGGCCTACGATTATGCCATAATTCATAGGGCGTTTTATCAATACCTTTCTTGGGTATTTTATTAAGAACATAATTAGAAGTGAGTATTGCTTCCCCCCACAAGTTGTCGGGTAAGCCTGAACTTATCAAAAGCACATTCATCATTTCTTTGAGAGTACGGTTTTTGCGTTCAGCAACTCCATTAGATTGAGGGGTATATGGAGCAGTTGTTTGATGAATTATGCCGGATTTCCAACATAATCCTTCAAATGGTGCTTCATATTCTCCACCTCTATCGCTTCTAATTTTCTTAATTTTCAAGTTAAGTTGATTCTCAACTTCTTTCTTATAAGTCTCAAAAGCCCATAAGGCTTCATCCTTACTTCTTAAGAGATATACATAGCAATACTTAGTGCAATCATCTATAAATGTAATGAAGTACTTTTTACCTCCTCGAGTTTGCACAAGTTTTAAATCACATATGTCGGTGTGAATTAACTCGAGAGGAGTTGTGTTTCTTTGTATGGCATTAAATGGCGACTTTGTCATTTTTGCCTCAACACAAACTTCGCACCTATTAGTTGAGTCGGATTTAGTCATATGGATTAAATCTTGTCTCGCTAATTTCTTAATGGTGTCGAGGTTTACATGTCCTAATCTATCATGCCATAAATTAGAACTTTCCGACAAGTAAACATAAGAAACACACTTTTTATTCATCGCACTTTGGCGGATCACAGTCATTACATTCATTTTAAAAAGGCCCTCCTCGAGGTAACCCTTTCCAAGAAACAAACCATTGTTGGTTAGTACAAATTTTTCGGATTCAAATACTAGTCTAAAACCGGCCTTACTAAGCAAAGCGCCGGACACCAAATTTTTACGGATGTCTGGGACATGGAGCACATCCAACAAGGTTACTTCTTTTCCGGAAGTCATCTTTAAAATCACGTTTACAATGCCTTGAACATCGGAGGTCGCAGAATTTCCCATGTAAAGCTTTCTTCCGGATATGGGAGTATAGGAGGAGAAACTTTCCTTGTTACCACAAATATGGCGGGTAGCACCGGTATCTATCCACCAAGCTTTAGGATTCTCCTCCAAATTTGCAACGTTGGCCTCGAAAACAACCGCTGCAAAGTCTAGGTCCATGTGGTCAACATTATTCGCCTCTTTCTTCGGGAGACGACAATCCCTTGACAAGTGGCCCGGTTTGCCACAATTATAGCAAGACCCTTTGAACTTCTTAGAGCCCTTCTTTTTCCCTTTCTTAGCATTCCCGGCATTTTCGGAATGCTTTCTCTTTGTGCCACTTGTGCTAGCCTCGGCGAGATTGACTTTTGCCTCCATCTTGCCCTTAGAAACTTTGGCCTCATTCATTCTAGTGTTCTCTTCAATTTGAAGACGAACAACAATGTCTTCCAAGGACATCTCTTTGCGTTTATGCTTGAGATAGTTCTTGAAATCCTTCCATGAAGGAGGCAACTTTTTAATGATAGAAGCCACCTTAAATGGATCATTCATGATCATTCCCTCGGCATCTAGCCCATGTAGAATGATTTGGAATTCATCTACTTGAGTTGTTACCGATTTTGAATCGACCATCATAAAGTCAAGATACTTACCGATGACAAATTTCTTTGACCCGGCATCTTCGATCTTGTACTTCCTTTCCAAGGTGTCCCACAACGCCTTGGCTAACTCGATGGTACTATACACATTGTATAGTGCATCGTCAAGTCCATTTAAGATGTAGTTCTTACAAAGAAAATTACCGTGAGCCCAAGCTTCCTTTGCCATTTGCCTTTGGGGATCGGGATCACCATTTTCCACCGCCGGAGGATCTTCCTTTAAGAAGCGGTGCAAGCTTAAGGTGGTCAAGTAGAAGAGCATCTTCTGTTGCCATCTCTTGAAATCCACACCAGTGAATTTCGCGGGTTTCTCACCATGACCGAGGTGATGAGTTGTAGGAGCGGGAGCAACATGGTTGAATGTAGTATCACCTTGCGAAGGAGGCGTCACATTCCCTTGACTTGATTCGGTGGAATCTTTCTCATTTGCCATCTTGATGATCTTGAATAAGCGTTAATAACTTCTTACGATTGTTGGACAATTGTGTAGGCTTCTCAAGAACTTAACTAGAATCTTAACAGAAAAAGATAACGGAGATTGGAAACAAAAGAAATCAAGTCGAGTCTTGTATTTAATACAATCTCCGTAAGAAGTTATTGCCCCGCACAGGTGCTTACGGTTTATATGGCAATCTTCTAGTAAGATAAAACGACTTATAGGAGCACTCCAAATCAATTACTCTAACGAACAACACTTTGTTTTGAACTTTGGACTTTGACGGATTGAATGCAACAATATGCAATGATTTGGGTATGTTAATCTATCTTACTAGAGGGTAGGAAGGGTAGAAATACAGTATATGTGAATTGAAATTCGGAGGGAAAGTATATATAGAGAGTCAAGGGGTTTTGTGGCTTTTCCCTTGAAAAGTCACAACTTTTCGGGTATAACAGCATTTGCACGGTCGTGTCCAATGAACTGCACGGTCGTGCAAGGCAGTATGCACGGTCGAGTTCAAGGCTCAGTACGTTCGAGTGGCAAGACAAGGCACGGTGCACGGCCGTGTCCTAGACACTTGCACGGCCATGCAAAAGCTTCTTCAGCCTGCTCGTCAGCCCTTTAGCCACAACAAGTCCACACCAATTTTGGGACCAACCCAAATCAAACTTTGACCCAATATTTAACTCTTGTTAAGTTACAAAAGATTTTATCATTAATTCTCATTCACCCTAAATGGTTTTGAGACATTTAATGAGTTTAGTAATCTACAATAAATGTAGAATACAATTTGTAACTAGTTTCGTTAACACATAACGAACTTCCGTTAGAAACTAGATCAACGTTAAGTTAAACTTAACTTTCCGTTATCCATTTCCAACAATTTCATTATGTGTTAATTATCTAAGGGGAAATCACACTTAATTGTAAGTTCATAGCAAGTTTTAATGTAGGATTTAAAGTTCCAGTTTTTGCAATTCAATATATTATGTTCACAATCTGTTTGCAATCTTGGAAAAAAATAAATGACACTCGACAAAAGCTAACAAAATTGACTGAAAGTTTAACAAACGTCTTTTAAATTAACATTCACAGCCCTATAACTTTGACTATTTCTCATTTTCTTGTTTATTTCATTAACAAAGAAAAGTACCTTTTTTGTTCTTAAACTTGTTAAGTGTTTACCTTTACGTCATTGAACTATTATTTTAAATAAACATCCTTAAACTTGGCTAATTAGATATTAGTTGGTTCTTCCGTCAAACCAGCTAATGTGGCATACTGATGTGATATTATTTTGCTTACGTGGAGCCATATATATGAAAAGTTTAATTTCGTTGAAATTTAGGGGTTAAAATAAAAAAAATATAAAACTTATAAACCTAAATGTTTTTACTAAATAGTAAGGGCATAAATGCATATTACATTATTTCTTTTAACACTAACTACTATGCTCCTCTTCTCCTTTAATGCAAAGGTTGTTTCATCCCATCCCCCTTTCCACACATCATACCTCTTCACCGCACACAACCCCATCCCCTCCTCTCTCCTCCGGCGCCATCCCCCCTCCCTCAAACCCAAGTCATCCCGTCGTTCCCACCGTCGTCGCTACTGCTGCTACTCTAATATTTCGGCGATTGTAATTTTCGAAAACCAACCCAAATCACTCAAGACCGATGATGTATCCGAAAATTCAATTCGACTATTAATAACTGCAAATCTAGGACTAGAAGAAAGTCGAGAGGAAGAAGAATCGACCAGCATGTGTGTGACAAATCCTCCACCAAGAAGACGATTCATAAAGTTTAGCTGTAATATGATGCATAAGCAAAAATATCACAAAAATCCTCGTATAGAAAGAAGAGGCATTTACCATATAATCCCTCTAACAAAGAAATACTACCTCCTAGGACAAGTTGTATTTTGCTTAACCATATAATCCCTAGCTTAATAAGTACACCCTTCCAGCATTTTATTAAGTTCACCCTCCTATCATTTTATTAAGTCCACACTCTTTATCAATTTAATTTCTCTCCAACCACCATTACCTTAGGTCACCCCTCCCCATCTTCTCTAGTCAACACATCTGGAAACCATTAACTCCGGCGACCAACTCCGGCGATAAACTCCGGCTACTTTTTTTTTATGCCGGCTACCTCTCCGGCATCCAAACAACTGAGAACTTAACTTATCAGTAAGTTCTAAGTTGTCAACTAATCTACTAAGAACATAATTACTCCGACGACCACCAACTCCGGCGACCTCTCCGGCGACCAAACAACTGAGAACTTAACTTATCAGTAAGTTCTCAGTTTTCAACTAAACTACTAAGAACACAATTAACTTCGGCGACCACCAACTCCGGCGACCTCTCCGGTGACCAAATAACTGAAAACTTAACTTATCAGTAAGTTTTCAGTTGTCAACTAAACTACTAAGAACACAATTAACTCCGGCGACTACCAACTCCGGCGACCTCTCCGACGACCAAACAACTGAGAACTTAACTTATCAGTAAGTTCTCAGTTGTCAACTAAACTACTAAGAACACAATTAACTCCGGCGACTACCAACTTCGGCGACCACCAACTCTGGTGACCTCTCCGGCTACCAAACAACTTAGAACTTAACTTATCAGTAAGTTCTCAATTGTCAACTAAACTACTAAGAACACAATTAACTCCGGCGACTACCAACTCCGGCAACCTCTCCGACGACCAAACAACTGGGAACCTAACTTATCAGTAAGTTCTCAGTTGTCAACTAAACTTCTAAGAACACAATTAACTCCGGCGATTACCAACTTCGGCGACCTCTCCGGCGACCAAACAACTGAGAACCTAACTTATCAGTAAGTTCTAAGTTGTCAACTAAACTACTAAGAACACAATTAACTCCGGCGACTACCAACTCCGGCGACCTATCCAACGACCACCAACTCCGGCAGTAAGTTCTCAGTTGTCAACTAAAATACTAAAAACACGATCAACTACGGCGATCACCAACTCCGGCGACCAAACAACTGAGAACTTATCAGTAAGTTCTCAGTTGTCAACTAGATTACTAAAGATACGATCAACTCTAGCGACCACCAACTCCGGCGACCAAACAACTGTGAACTTAACTTATCAGTAAGTTCTCAGTTGTCAACTAAACTACTAATAATACGATTAACTCCGGCGACCACCAACTTCGGCGATCAAACAACTGAAAACTTAACTTATTAGTAAGTTCTCAGTTGTCTCTACTAAGAACACGATCAACTCCGGCGATCACTAACTACGACGACCAAACAACTGAGAACTTATCAGTAACTTCTCAGTTGTCAACTAAACTACTAAAAACACGATCAACTCTGGCGACCAAACAACTGAGAACTTATCAGTTAGTTCTTAGTTATCAACTAAACTAATAAGAGCACGATCAACTCCGACGATTACCAACTCCGGCGACTAAACAATTGAGAACTTATCAGTAAACTCTGTCAACTAAACTACTAAAAACACGATCAACTTCGGCGACCACCAACTCCGGCTACCAAACAACTGAGAACTTAAATTATCAGTAAGTTCTCAGTTGTCAACTAAAATATTAAGAACACGATTAAATCCGGCGACCAAACAATTAATAACTTAATTTATCAGTAAGTTCTCACTCTTTCTATTCAATTTCAAAAATTTAGTTTTGCAATAATATAATAAACTATAAAAAAAAATGAAAATAATTTTTTCAATGATATTTTTGTCAGATAATTATGTAAATGAAAGAAAAAGAAATAACATAAACATAAAATTATAATTATGTAAAAAGAACAAGTGTGGAGCTTATTAATTAAATTAATGTGACACTTACAAAAGAAAAGAAATGAAAAGGACTAGTACTTTATCTTGCCCATATGTCGTTGGTAAAAAATCCAACACCAAAAGTGACTAAAAAATTCAACAGCTTCAGCGTTGCTCAGATTCACGCAAGGCCAAGCTCAGATTCTAGTGAGGTAATTCAATTTTCGGCTTAGATTCCGGTGAGGGAAAAACTTATAGAGGAGGCCCAAGATATGAAGAAGTTGCCAGAATAGGACGACCGGAGATAATGCTGATGGAGACGCCGGAGATGGAGGGCTTAGAACAAATTGGCAACGATGTCCTTGTGCAAGAGGACAGTTGCTGCTGGAATATCGCAGGGAGATAGAGGAAACGGCGGTGGAAAAGTGGTAGATCGCCGGAGAGGGGAGTTTTCGCCGGGGAAGCAGAGAGTTCTCTCGAGTTGCAGATCTGGCCGGTGAAGTCGCCGGAGTAATAGGTCGCCAGGAAGGCTTGAGAAAGATAAAGACGAAAAGTGATGGTCGGATCTGCTTTGGTCCGGCGAAGAGAGGGTGGACGGAGGGAGGTAGGGAGGATAGTGGTGGCCGAAAAATGAGAGAGATAGAGACTAATTTGTAAGAATGTCGCCGGAGAGTTCCAGATCTGAGAAATGGACCGGAGATCTGGCGACGTTGTTGCTCGGCGTTGTTGGTGGATGAAGTTGGGAGAGGATATGGTCGCCGGAGTTGAGGAGGAGAAGGTGGCCGGAGTTTTGGGTGACCGGAGGTGGGGAGAGGAGAGGGATGTCGGAGGTGAGGGAGGGGGTGGACGGGATAGGGAAAGGTCGATTGAGCTGTAGATGTGGCCAGAGAAGAAGAGGCCGTTCATCGGAGCTATAGAAGAGTCGTCGGCCGACGGTGGGGAGGAGGTAGCCGGAAAGATGTAGTAGAGAGAAACTTGGAGAGAGAAACTGTGAGAGTGTATGTGTAATGTGGAGAGGGGCGTATTGTTTTATTTAAATATATTATTAATGGAATGAGGGATTATATGGGTATTTTTTTTTTCAAAGTAGGACTAGGAGGTAGAATTGATAATTTCATGTTTTAGGATGTAATTTTGTTTAAACTGAGGGATTAGGACGTAATTTTCTCTTGAAAGAAATGTTCTAATTCTAAAGAAAAGGAGATATACCTGGAGCAACCGACACTATCTTTTTAATTTTACGGTCTGTTTACCAATCTTCTTTGAGGTCTCAGGGAAACCAACATCCTAAAAGTGAGATTGTTTAAGATCAACAGAATAGCTTAAAATACATAAAAATGATAGATACTCCCTACATCTCCAAATAGATGGCATACTTCCCTTTTTGGTCCGTCCCATAATAAATGTCGCATTTTTAAGAAAATAGATTTGGTCCAATTTTACAATGGTACAAACAATATACAAAGAAGAAAAGCAAATTCCTTACAAACGCTGACAAATAAAATGCGACATTTATTATGGGACATAGGAAGTGTAAGAATTGAAGCAGTACATTTGTAAACAATGGTACCTCAAAAACTGCTATACAATCCCAAGTAGATTCATCTTTTTTAGTTCTTTTACCGATGAAGTTCCATTCGGAAAATCAGTTCCATCATTTGATGAACTATCATTACTACTTGTATTGTTGCCAGAAAACTTCTCAAGGTACCCCACTTCAAATATTATAGCCAGTGCTTCACCAACTGCAGCATAAATAAATACATTGTCTGCCTCTAGTAAGTTCAGAAAGAAAGGAATTGCACTGCATCAGTTTGAAAATAGGTGTTATCCTTGAATATGATTCATAGAAGTACTCCCTCTGTCCCGAAATGATAGTCTCACTTTTTTAGCTGTCACTTAGATTGAATTTTAATCAATGATTTATGTTAATGTAATATGAAAGTACAAAAAAGTGTAGTATTTTTAAGTGAAAATCTCGTGTAAAACGTGTTCTACGCTCGTCTGAGCATAGAACGTGTTTTTAAATAGGCGCGGTGGCATTTTTGTAAATAAATAGAACTTCTCAAAATGTGCGGTGGCATTTTTGTAAATAATTGAAACTTATAAGAGGCAGTTTTCTACCCAACAACAGGCACATTTTAACATTGTAAATAATTGAAACTCACCTGGCACTTTTTGATACTGCAGAAGGCACTTCTGAATACTACAAGGGACATATTTTAACAATACAATAGGTATGTGTTTTTTAATTAACTTTGACACTTTTCAATATTACAACATACATTTTTCAATACTACAAAAGACACTTTTCAATACTACAGCAGCAGACACTTTTTAACACTACAACAGGCATGTATTTTTTAATTCACTTTGACACTTTTCAATATTACAACAGACATTTTTTAATACTACAAGAGGCACTTTTCAATACTATAACAGGCGCTTTTTACCACTACAACAGGCACTATTTTTCAACAATATCACCGCATTATTTAACATTACAACGTGTTTATTAGTGTCATAATAGATCAGACACTTTGTTTATATTGCAACAGACACGTTATTGTACTAGAAAAGACACTTTAGCAAAACAGGTTCTAGGATAGCTTATCCTAGAACTAGTTTCACACAAGAACAACTCTATTTTTAATGATGTATCAATAACAAGTTTTATAATTTTATTGGGATAATTATTATTTCTTAGATCTTTGGTCAAAGTTCAATCAAATTAACAACTTAAAAAGGGGGATATCTTTATAAGACGGAGGGAGTATTAGTCTGCCTATATGGGCAGACACATGCAAGTAGACTAAATATGGCTGTAAACCCAAAAATCGAATAGCGGAAAATAAGTGGAAACTTATGCTTGCAAAGGTCTTAAAGAATCCAAATTCATGAAGAAGAAAAAAAGAAGTTAACTCATTCTAATTAATGTGACAGTGAACAAAAGAAAGAACACACCCTTGCCAATACTTGTGATTAACTGTCCAACCATCTACGCTACTTAGAAGAAGCGACCAAGCAGATATTGCAGCGCTTTGAACAGCAGCTGAATGATTTCCTTTACCTACCTGAAATAAATAATAACAATTTCGTGTAAGAATTTCTCATAACTTTAGGGATTTCCAAGATTCCCGTTTATGATTTAGGAAACTTGATTTCATTGAAATCCTTTCCTAATTGTGTATGGGAAATTGATTGATGAATATGGTCCATTTTCTTGTATATGTTCTACCCGGATTGAGAGAATTACTCCCAATCAAGTGAAAATTTCTCTCAATCAAATATTGTGTCCGTAAACTTTGTGATGGACAAAGAGCTATAAATAGGACACAATGCTCTTCATCTTGGGTCACCAAACCTACTCTCACCTTCAGAAATATAGTACCATCACCATAGGAAGAGTTAAGGTTTAGAAACCCAAAGGTGTCTTCGGCGCCGGTCGATCGAAGCCGATTCCGCATAGCAATGGCTGGAGGTATGTCGATCTAATCTTCCGCTGCAAATTACATTATGTGTTCATTAGGATTTCGAACATGCTAGTGTGATTAATTCCTACATTTGGTATCAAAGCAATTGATACCTCCGCCTTGCTCTGTTTTCGTAAATGAACTGTAATTTTCGAAAATTATGTTTTAGTGATAATCTTTGCGAAATTTGATTATGATTCATTAGGAAATCACATTCTAAGAATTTCAATATATATTATGTTGAATTTGGGAGCCGGAATTATAAGATACAGTCGGGTATGAACCGGGTCGGAATAAACCCGCCGAAGGTTGAAGAAGGTTAAAGATTCTATTGTCTTTAAAAATTGAAAAGTTAATTTTTTATTATATTTTGCTATGTACTTATACCCACTGAGACTGCAACAGTGAAAGACAGAGGAGCATTACCCAATTTCACATTGAAGTCCTTTTATGTCATCTTGATATTATTTAATTAAGCAATCTATACCCGTAAAGTGATGACGGTGGAATAGTCAATGCTGTATGTATAAGGAAAATTCAGTAATCACCTTTCGGTTTGACAATTTTTTTGCCATTTGTGTTTCCCCATTTTCATATAAACTGATATGGAAATTCAATTGATAGTAATAGTAATTATTTTACTCAAATTTGCTATCTGTAAGATGTTTTGATTGATTATGCATGCAAAATCAATTATTTTAAGTACATAGAGATTTTAATAACATGCTGGAAGCACTAATTTGATATAGTGTGTATATTATGTGAGTTTTGTACATACAATTATTTATGCATGCTTCAATTAAATAATGTTCATGTGATCCATATAATTTTAACTAATTAGGGAGTAGCCACAGCATCTTTAATTAATTAAAATTATAAATTTAGATTTAGGATCACAAATTTGAAATGAACATTAATTGTAATTAATCATACTTTATATAATAGATTTTATCCCACAGGAATTTTTATTATATTATGTATGATTAATTAGGGTAAAATATCAAACTATATTTTCTAATTTACCCACAGGGATTAGAAAAAGGAACATAGTTTTGATGGTTTTATCATAAAGTTAAAATGAATCTAATTGAATTAGAACTTTAGCCCACAGGCAAGTTTTATGTCACTGGATTCATGTTTCGCATGTTTTTACATTGGTAGATCATGTTATATTGTACTAGCCTCAATATTAATAATATGAGCATTTACAATTAATTTGCAGCAATTCAATTTGTTGATTACCCTGATATGAGATGTGATGCTCCCGAGCTTAAAGGGGACAACTACAAAGTGTGGAAGGAGAGAGTTCTCCTTCATTTAGGATGGTTGGACCTTGACTATGCCATAAGGAAGAATGAACCCCCTCCAATTACTGAAACTAGCCTTCCGGATGCTGTTGATCTTTATGAAAAATGGGACCGATCTAATCGTCTCTGTGTGAGTTTCATAAAGACTAAGATCTCAGCTGGCATAAGGGGTTCAGTCGAGCATATCAAGAAGGTTCAGGAATTACTAAAGGTTGTTGATGATCAGTTTGCCACTTCAGATAAGGCAATGGCAAGTACCCTGATCATGGAGTTTACATCCCTAAGGCTCAATAGCATTAAGGGTGTGCGTGATCATATCATGCACATGAGGGATATAGCGGCTCGGCTAAAAGCATTAGAGGTTGAGATGTCGGAAGTCTTCTTGGTTCACTATATCCTTTCCACCTTACCTCACCAGTATGGCCCATTCAAGATATCCTATAACACACATAAGGATAAATGGACAATCAATGAATTGATGACCATGTGTGTTCAGGAAGAGGGCAGGCTGCTTATGGAGGTTAAGGAAAAGGAGAGTGTGAATTTTACTACAGTTGGAAAGAACAAGAAGAATGGTCAAGCCAAGGACAAGGGAAAGGGAAAAATCCCTTCCAACAAGGACATTAAGAAGGATCCCGTGTGCTTCTTTTGCAAAAAGAAGGGACACATTAAGAAGGAATGTTCTATGTTCAAGAATTGGCTTGATAAGAAAGGTACTCAACTTTCCTTTGTTTGTTATGAATCCAATATGACTATTGTAAATCATAATACATGGTGGATTGATTCGGGCTCTACAATTCACATTACCACTTCATCGCAGGGATTGCAAAACCTGCGGAAACCAGTGGAAAATGAATGCAGCGTCTATTCAGGAAATCAGATGCCTTCAAGTGTAGAGGCCGTTGGAACGTGCAATTTAGTTTTAAGTAGTGGTTTTCATTTAAGTTTGAAAAAAACCTTTTATATTCTCAGTTTTTCTAGGAATTTAATTTCCGTTTCTAGACTTGTATCAGATGGTTATTCCTTTAACTTTTCAGAAAATGGTTTTGATTTAATTTTCAAATCCAATGTTATTGGAAATGGTATTTTGTCTAATGGTCTTTTTAACTTAAATTTGAAAAATGATGATGACCACTCATCTATGCACGTTCATATTGGTACTAAGAGATGTGTTATGAATGACGATTCTTCTATGTTGTGGCACCGGAGATTGGGACATATCTCCATTAATAGAATTAAAAAGTTGGTAAACGATGGAGTACTTAGTATTTTAGACTTTACAGATTTTGAGACGTGTATAGCACGCATTAAGGGTAAACGGTGACATGTCAAATAAGCCAAAAAAGGGTGTCAGAAGAAGCTCAGATTTATTGGAAATCATACATACAGATATTTGTAGTCCAGATATGGATGCATACTGTGACAAGTACTTTGTCTCATTCATAGATGATTACTCGCGATATATGTATCTCTACCTGCTTAACAATAAGAATGAAGCACATGATGCTTTTAAGGTGTTTAAAGCAGAAGTAGAGAAACAATGCGGCAAGCAAATTAAGATCGTGAGATCAGATAGAGGTGGAGAGTACTATGGTAGATATACTGAAAATGGACAAGCACCTGGTCCATTTGCGAGATTTCTTCGAGAGAATGGTATAGTTCCAGAATATACCATGCCAGGTACTCCACAACAAAATGGAGTAGCTGAAAGAAGAAATCGAACACTATTGGACATGGTGCGAAGCATGATTGAAAGCTCCAAACTTCCTCGATCCTTTGTGGAGCGAAGCACTTAAGACGGCTACGTACATATTAAACCGAGTTCCAACCAAGGCCGTTGCAAAAACGCCTTTTGATATATTCAAAGGTTGGAAACCCAGTTTGCAACATGTACGTGTTTGGGGATGTCCATCCGAAGTGAGAATCTATAATCCACAAGAAAAGAAGCTGGACCCAAGGACCATAAGTGGATATTTTATTGGATATGCCGAAAGGTCTAAGGGATATAGATTTTATTGTCCATCCCATAGCACTAGGTTTGTGGAATCAAGAAATGCAAAATTTCTTGAGAATGACTTGATCAGTGGGAGCGATCGATCCTTGGACATTGATCAAAGGAAAGATCATTATGATGCTCAGCGTACCACTTCAAGTTATGAACCGGTCATTATTGTTAACAACACTCCTCAAGAACAAACACGTGTTGAAGAACCAGTTCAAGAAGCACCACAAGCTGATCCTAATCCAATAGTAGATGAAGTTCAACGAATACATGAAAATGTTGAACCTGCTGAACAACATGGTCCTGCTCCTCAGGATAATGTTGATCCAGCTTTAAGAAGATCTACGAGGGCAAGGAGGTCAGCAATTCCTAGTGACTATGTCGTGTATCTACAAGAGTGTGACTACAATATTGGAGCCGAAAATGATCCTGAAACGTTTTCACAAGCCATAAGTTCAAACGATTCAAGCTTATGGTACAATGCCATGAAAGATGAGATGGAATCTATGGCAACTAACAAAGTCTGGGATCTCGTCGAGTTGCCAAATGGTGTAAAAGCCATTGGATGTAAATGGGTCTTCAAAACAAAGAAGGACTCACAAGGAAATATCGAGAGACATAAGGCAAGACTTGTTGCCAAAGAATTCTCACAAAGAGAAGGAATTGATTACACGGAAACCTTTTCTCCTGTATCTAAGAAAGATTCCCTTCGAGTAATTATGGCATTGGTAGCCCATTTTGATTTAGAGCTACATCAAATGGACGTGAAGACGGCTTTCCTTAATGGTGATCTAGAGGAAGAGGTTTATATGAAATAACCTGAAGGATTCTCCTCTAGTAGTGGTGAGCATTTGGTATGTAAGCTTAATAAATCTATATATGGACTGAAACAAGCTTCCCGCCAATGGTATAGAAAATTCCATAACGTCATCACTTCATTTGAATTTGAAGAGAACGCTATGGATCAATGCATATACCTCAAGGTTAGTGGGAGCAAGATTTGTTTCCTTGTGTTATATGTGGATGATATTTTGCTTGCAACCAATGATAAAGGATTGCTATACGATGTGAAACAATTTCTCTCGAAAAACTTTGATATGAAGGATATGGGAGAGGCATCTTATGTCATTGGCATTAAGATCTATAGAGACAGATCTCGAGGCATATTAGGTTTGTCTCAAGAGACCTATATCAACAAAGTTTTAGAGAGATTTCGGATGAAGGATTGTTCACCTAGTGTAGCACCCATTGTGAAGGGTGACAAGTTTAGCCTGGACCAGTGCCCCAAGAATGAGCTCGAAAGGGAACGAATGAAAGACATTCCATATGCTTCAGCTGTTGGAAGCCTTATGTATGCTCAGGTCTGCACCAGACCTGACATTGCATTTGTTGTTGGGATGCTTGAGAGATATCAGAGTAACCCAGGAATTGACCACTGGAGAGCTGCAAAGAAGGTCATGAGATACCTTCAAGGAACGAAGGGTTACATGCTCATGTATAGACGGACCAATAATTTGGAGGTGATTGGCTACTCTGATTCAGATTTCGCCGGCTGTGTTGATTCTCGCAAATCAACATCCGCGTATGTTTTCATGTTAGCTAGTGGAGCTATATCTTGGAGAAGCGTGAAGCAGTCCTTGACTGCTACTTCCACTATGGAGGCCGAGTTCGTGTCGTGTTTTGAGGCTACCTCACACGGTGTATGGTTGAAGAGTTTCATGTCCGGGCTTAGAATCATTGATTCAGTTTCTAAGCCATTGAAATTATATTGTGACAACTCAGCTGCTATTTTTATGGCTAAGAACAACAAAAGTGGTAGTCGAAGTAAGCATATCGACATTAAGTACTTAGCCATTAGAGAACGTGTTAAGGAAAATAAAGTGGTCATTGAGCACGTTAGCACTGAATTGATGATTGCCGATCCTTTGACTAAAGGCATGCCACCAAAGGGGTTTAAGGATCATGTAGAAAGAATGGGACTTGGTTCCATAATGTGATATTTCATTGTACGTACGCTATTTCAATGAAACTCTTATGATGTTTGATTTTTCTCATACAGTTTTGTGCACATATTATTTGTTATAAGAGAAAACATCATTTATGGACCCATAATAAACATGTGGTTTATTCATGAGTTAAGGGCTATTGTTGAGGAGCTTAATGTATTGTAATACATGGAAGATAATACTCGCTACAAGAAGACCTATCGCCATGATTCATATATTAATTTCTTGACATGTTGGGGTTAAATGGACCAAGTGGGAGAATGTAAGAATTTCCCATAACTTTAGGGATTTCCAAGATTCCCGTTTATGATTTAGGAAACTTGATTTCATTGAAATCCTTTCCTAATTGTGTATGGGAAATTGATTGATGAATATGGTCCATCTTCTTGTATATGTTCTACCCGGATTGAGAGAATTACTCCCAATCAAGAGAAAATTTCTCTCAATCAAATATTGTGTCCGTGAACTTTGTGATGGACAAAGAGCTATAAATAGGACACAATGCTCTTCATCTTGGGTCACCAAACCTACTCTCACCTTCAGAAATATAGTACCATCACCATAGGAAGAGTTAAGGTTTAGAAACCCAAAGGTGTCTTCGGCGCCGATCGATCGAAGCCGATTCCGCATAGCAATGGCTGGAGGTATGTCGATCTAATCTTCCGCTGCAAATTACATTATGTGTTCATTAGGATTTCGAACATGCTAGTGTGATTAATTCCTACATTTCGAGTATGATATCGAAGACAAAAACACCATAATGTCCATTGTTGTACAGTCCAGGTACTACTGCCAGAAATTCAGAAACAACGTTAATTAAAAAAACGGAGAAATACTTACTTTATAGCCCGATTCTGAATGCATGTAATGCCATATGTTTAGCATAGAGCTCTGTGTCTCCTCTGAATCAGTTCGGCCAACAAAAGTGACAATAGCCAAACAGTTCAAGATCTACCACATGAAAGGAACCAAACAATTTACCCTTTTCAATGTGAATCAATCAGCAGAAAAGATAAGTTAAATCAAGATAAAAGGGCAAAATATACATACTGATATCAGATTTACTGATTCAGAACCCAATTTGAGGGCTTCTGAAAGGACGGGAAGTGACTCCACATATAGTTCATGAGCCTTGTCCCCACATCCAATGGTGATAGCCAACAATCCTAGATGCACAAAAGTCAAAAGAACAGTTCAACACAAAATGAAAATGGAACGGAAAAGTGTGTCGTTTAGAAGGAGCAAATTACCGAGGACATCACATGCTAAACACCTCTCTTTGATAGAACCCTTTTTAAAGCAATTTAAGCATCGGTAAAGTATTGTAGCAAAACTGCACGTGAGGAGCAAACAGTGAGTCATCAAACTCCATTCATAAAGAGAAGTCAAGCTCCTTTTAGATATTACTCTCTCCTTCCAAAATGAATGTCCACAAAAAATTCAAATTAGCTCTTGATCAAAAATTTTTAGACATTCATTTAGAGACGGAGGGAGCAAAAGTTTCCAATAGACAAATGGAACAGCTTACTTCTTTTCAGCAAATTGATACCGACAGCTAACCCTAAGACCCTCGATAATCGAAGAGAGTGCCATCTCCCTTCTCGATCCCCTAAAAACAGAAATCATCATCACTTAGCCATGAAACATAGGTAACGAAACATGAATTTCTGGCAGAAATGGCTTATAATCCTAAATCTTAAAAGAAAACTAGAAGGGAAATAAGCTCATATCAAGAAATAACCACCTTTTCTCAAATAGATTATCTAAATTATAGGCAATATTACTACAAGATGATATCGAATCAGAAATTCAGAATACAAGAGATTGAATAAACTACTGAAAATCTCTGCACAGACAAATGCTGCATAGCAAAAGCACATACACCTTGTTAGGAATCACGGACCCCTTTTCAAGGTCGGGGTGTCACGTTTCGACACCTTCGGGCACGTATAGGACATGCCAAAAAGTGTTTTTTTTCAAAAAATAAAATAGTAAAAAAATTCGAAACGGCTCCAACTCGCTGGGAAACCTACAGACACATTTTCTGACACTTCCGGACACTTCAGGAGGCCAAATTGGCCGGTGAAGGGGTCATATAATAATTAATTATGTAAATGAAGTCTAGGTATTAGTAATATGACTTGCGACTCTCGACGAGACTACAAAGGCTCTGGGATTGCGATTTAGGGCGAGGACATACAACGAGGACTACGTACATATGCGACTTAATTTTTTGATTAATTTATGTGCAGCACTCTCTCGCTTTAAGTCCAAGGCTCCTCTCACTAACCCAAAGCATGTCTTCTATTTCTCTCAAAAATTTCACTCGGGGATGTGGATAACACCACTCTATATACAAGATAGTAGAGTACATTAACCTGGTAAGCATATTTATAACAGAGACAATGAGATGCTTTACCATTAAACTTATACTACATGTCCATAAATGAGTGTACATTTCTTTGAGAAAGTTACTAAATTCATATTTGCCAAAAATAATATCCAATGTATACTTGCAATACTACAAGTCTTAAAGTGAATATTAACTGTACTGTACTTATGTACTCCCTCTGTCCAAAATGATCTTCCCACTTTTTTACTATTACTACGAAGGAGCTTTTAGCAATAATTTTAGGTTGAATTAATTATACAAATGAAAATCTAAAACTTGTTATTAATACACCATCAACAATACCATCAATAACAAGTTTTAGATTTTCATTAGGATAACTAAATTATTGCTCAAAATTCCTGTGTAGTTCTGACAAAAAAGTGGGAAGATCGTTTTGGGACGGAGGGAGAATATTTGTTACTAGAATTAATTATAAGTCAAAATTGTAAACATTTCTAGAAAAATAAAAAATGGGGACTCATTTAGGGCGAGGCGAGTAACGTTTCCTAATTTTAATCCCCCCCCCTAGCTCGAAAACATATTCCAAAGTGTTATTACTTCACCCTGATGAGCTCGGACCTGGCCCAATGTCGCTACATACGAACGGGCTCAATCCTATTAGTAAATCGGTCCAATTCCAAGTTCACCTGGGGAGCGGGCTAATCCATCTCGCC